>JAFBJT010109241.1:68861-97070 GCA_016785325.1 Chascanopsetta lugubris
CATTAACCATTAGAGTGAATTTTGTTTCCACCGCTCCACAAACATCAGCCTGGAGGTAGCTCTGTTGGAATTTACAATCATGTAGATTTTCTAATTACAAATGATTATTATGATACCGAGCAGCAAACACACAAGAACCTGCTGCAGAATAAAGAACCACGGATTTATCTTTCGGTTTCAGGAGCTGCTGAGACTTACTTCGGGGCATAGGAATTTATTTGTATTATTTTTCTAATTTTCTTTTTAATTCCCAAAAAAGTACATATCTGATGGCTGGTGCAGACACCTGCCTCAGGAACCACGTCTCCCCCTCCTGGTTTGATTGCTGCTATCTGAGTAACAAAGACATACTTTAAAGGAGGCTGCCATGGAGGATTCCATCTCCTCTCTTGCATCCCACTTGTTAAATCACTCAAAAAGGAACATATGGCCATTAACGATTAATGTGAATCCAATACTTTTTTTTTTCTTTGATAATGAGCGCGAGTATAAATGCTGGATCAAACAAAAACAGAAATGTTAGCTAGCTTCCCTGCGGTGTCCCTCATTAGCATCACTCTCCGACAGGTGACGTGAGGCTTCAGCTACACTCACATGAAAGTGCCCTGATGTAAAGTCCCTAGATTTCAGTCAGAAATAAAGAGGATGGAGCTTTGATCATGGGGTCGCACCTCGTGCTCTATGGCCACAGTTAAACAAGCCTTTGATTGGACACCTGACTAATGATGACATCAGTCACCCATGGACACAGTGGACACAGTGGCTGCTGTGGGTTTCGATTTAATGAGTCACCGAGCGAGATTAGAGCCGGGGTGAGATGATGTTTTCATCTACAACAGATATCGAGGAAAACATCAATTTGCCTGCATGATAGGTAGCGACTTGAGTTCTCTCACAGATGGAATTCTCTCACAAAGGGGCCCTAAAGTCTGTCAGGATTGGCACTGCCTTCACTCACAATTAATTAAAATGACTGCAGATTCTTTCCTTAGCAAGTTTCACATCCATCTGCTCTCGTTCACATTTTCTAATGGCTCGTGGAAAACGACCCTGAGCAGCTAAAATATCAACACACCCCGGAAAAATAGATTTCTATCAGGGCCTGCCTTTGTCACTGCCTTGCCAAAACATGTTGTTGCCAGACAGAGAAAAGTGCACACGTTAAATGTTGAAAGACAGTTTTCACAGATAATTTTTCAGTTCGACCGCAAGAACCGAAGAACAGGCAAGACTTCTATTCCAAAGATGAGCTTCTGGGCTCTGGCCATAACAACTGAGAAGCACATGAATTGCAGCAGTTGAGGACGACTTAATCTATTAACATGATCTTTTCATTCCATGGCACTTTTAAAGCTGAAATCTTGATTTAAGAAAGTCTGGCTTGACCCCTAGTAACAATCTTCTGTGGGCCCTTGGAAAACTAATTGCCCTCCCCTGTTTTAATTCCTTGCAAAAAAATGTTCCGGGATCCGTTGAAGGGTCTCTACCCTCTACACTCTCCCAGAGTGTGGAACACAAAGCAGTCAGTTACAAACTTTAATGTAACATCATTAACCCTCCTTGACACCTTTGTGATAATTGATCCCATCGGTGTGGCTGCTCTCTGAGTTATTACACTCCTATTTCCATCCCGTCTGTTTCCATCCCTGTTCCATGCAACACTCATGTAACTCCTTCACTGCTGAGACTCCAGCCTGAGGAAAGAAACACAATGGCTGTGAAAATGAATGGCTGAAAGTACCCAAGCATATGTTGCATGTACCTTAGATGGTCACTCTAAACAAAAACAACCAGTATGTGTGTGTGTATGTGTGTGTGTGTAATTCATCCATTGTATGTTTGGGTTCATTCCCCGTCCCTGTGCTTCGCTGTGGAGCTAACGTGGGTTCTAAACTTTATTTAGAGTGGAGCCGTCTGTGACCTTTCACTGTATGTATTCTCATTGTCAGGCCTGTCTTAAACAGTTTTGCCGTTTCCGAACGGGTGCATGCAGGATCCTCCTCTCACCTACACGATCGTCATCTCCGAGGTTGGTCAAAATATATGTGGAACTGACAGGGCGGATAACGAAGACGCTTTCCTCGGCAGACAACCCCGAGATCTGTTTAGGTTCTGTACCTCCTGGAAGATGGCACAGACTGTGTGTGCCTGTGTGTGTGTGTGTGTGTGTGTGTGTGTGTGTGTGTGTGTGTGTGTGTGTGTGTGTGTGTGTGTGCGTGCGTGCGTGTGTGTGTTCAGCAAAGCTGTTTGCACAAAAAAGGTGCTGTTCTCATAAAAGATTAATAGTCGCCTTGTGGCCCTGAGGCACCCGAGCCAGCAACTCAGGATTCATAAATAAAGCTAAATCGATCAATATTTCCAAGACTTTGGAGGTAACCTATGGCTACTCCTACCATGAGAGAGATAGCTTCGAGAAAGGTTAGGTTTTAATCGAAGCCTTCCCACAGTAATAATAAAGAAAGTGTGGTATTTAATCATCGGAACTGTGCGGTAACACACCTGAAATCCACAGACTGATTCACAGGCTGCGAAACAGAGATTCAGCCGCTCCTTCCTTTGTGATCATAAACGTAAAAGAGCACTTTAATGGCACCATTTTGGAATTATTCTCCCACCAACTGCGGAGCGATGGCGCTTCAGTGGAGCCGCTTTTCCATTCTGAAAGGAAGCAGGAAACAAAGTGTGGACGATGTGGAAGAGTGGCGTGTCCACAGCCAGCACCAGATGGCCGTCTATCAACTTTGAGCAGTGCCATAGCAGAGTGACATATTTCACTGGGAAGGGAAACACACATGACAAATGTAAACATTTTGCCTCTAGTTTGTAAAGCCATTTTCTTGGCAACATTGATGAGGCTAATTATGGTCCGTGTGTTTGTTGTCCAAGCTGTCCACTCACCAATGACTGCGGCTAATACCACACTGTGCTCGTCTGGGCTTGATCTAAATATACTGGCACCAACATTGATGTGACGGTGGATCGCGGTTATGAAAAGAAGTTGCACATACAAATCATTATGCACTCATTAAAACATACATTTAATATTTTATTTTCATTCAATGTCCATCAAAAGAAATCTAAGCTAAATCAAACTAAGCAGTCCGGACCAAACGAGTTCTCTGTTTCCGCATGTAATAAAAATGTGCATCCATTATCTCAAGTTTGCTTTTAATTCTACTGATGGTAGTCAGACAATACATGTGGAAGTATCCTTTATAAAAAAAATGTTTAAAAAACAATAACAATACTATTTGCTGACTCATCCATTTGTCTTATTCTCTCGTGTCTCCCAAGAGGACTGATGCCACGGACGCTCGACAGCCAGATCACATTGGAGAAGACTCCCAGCTACTTTGTCACCCGAGAGGCTCCCAGACGCATCTCCAGCATGTCCCAGGGAACCAAGCTGATCGTGGTGGTGCGTAACCCGGTCACGCGAGCCATCTCCGACTACACACAGACTCTCTCCAAGAAGCCCGACATCCCTACGTTCGAGGAGCTGGCCTTTAAGAACAGAAGCTTAGGTCTGGTCGACTCGTCCTGGAACGCCATCCGGATCGGAATGTACATCCTGCACCTGGAGAACTGGCTGCAGTACTTTCGCCCGTCGCAGATGCACTTTGTGAGCGGCGAGCGGCTCATCACGGATCCGGCGGGGGAGATGGGCCGCGTGCAGGACTTCTTGGGACTGAAGCGAATAATCACGGACAAGCACTTTTACTTCAATCGAACCAAAGGCTTCCCCTGTCTGAAGAAGCCGGAGAGCAGCAGCCAGCCGCGCTGCCTCGGCAAATCCAAGGGGAGGACTCACGTACAGATCGACCGGGAGGTCATAGAGCAGCTGCGGGACTTTTATAGGCCATTTAATATCAAATTCTATGAAACAGTGGGACAAGACTTTAAGTGGGATTGAGGGTGCCGTATATAGAAAACAGTTTGGCTACCTCTGGAGACATGTTAAATAGAATTGACTTTAAAAGTCTCTGAATCCAGAGTCTACTGAACTAACTTGACGGGCTGAATATAAAATGATAAACATCAGAGCATAATCACGCAAAAGGGTTTCATATAACGCTCTGATGATGTTGAATGATGATGAAGTGCCATTTCTTTAAGAGATTAAATAATGACTTTTCTTTCTAATGATATATATATATATATGTATATATATATATACATATATATATATATATATAAAAGATATTTTAATTCATCAACCAGCAACACCAGACGTACATTAATGACACTGCTTTAATATTTATTACCTGATATTGCTTATTTATTCATAATTTCCAATCAAATGGATCATGTTTGAAACGCTCTCAACAGGAGATAGGAAAGCAACAACAGATATACTGTATATGAATACAGATGATTACATTTAACTGTTGAACTCTTTTTCCTGTGTTGGTATTTATGTTGTGATCATGGAAAAATAAAAAGCAGTAACAGTGTTCAACAAGTACAATCCAGATATGTTCTGTTTTTATTGCCTCATATAAAAATCTGGGACGATGGAGGTGTGATGCTGCTTAGAAGATATTCTCCAAATGCGTCCATGCGTGTCATATTTCCCATTAATGTTCAAAATGTGATTTTGATGGACCTGATTTCCTTCCTCTCCGAATAGTTTTCGATGTTAAACGGACTCACTGACCACCTAAATTCGCAGCTGATTGCCAATCAGAGCAGTCATTGACAATTTCCACATAAAAACTCTTATGTAAGTGGGAAAGTTGTAGCAAACCAAGGAAATGCTTCAAAACAGCGACGTTAGCACAAATAAATATACAATTCTATGAAATATAGCGCTAAAGTGACAACTATTACTTCCATCTGCATTGAAGCTGGGGCAATACATTCCCCCTCAATTTGATAACACAGGTAGTCTAAGCTTAAAGTATAGATTGCTGTATACGCATTGCACGGCTACGTTCACATCACCCACTACATTGTTCAATTCCAATTCAATACCGATCCAATTTGTATGTTTGGATTTCAGGTGATTGTGGGGGGAAATGTATAGGGTGAGAATCCGTTTTTTATTCAACCTTCGATCATCGAGCATTGTTACGCACCAACATTCAATGTTGTTTGTCAACTTGAACAGTGACCTGACCATTTGTGTATTTTTTCCATATGCGGCTCTAAGTGAAAAAAGTAAGGGTGAGGCTTAGAGTTACCCCCGCTCGAGAGTAGCAGTTGTCCAGTCATACGTCAACAGATCAAGGTGGAGTTGAAAAGCTGGATGAGTCGTTTTAGTTGCGGTGGTGATATACTGACAGAAAGCCATGTGTATCCGCTGGCTATATATTATCTGATTCAGGATCTGAAACTGAAGTGACACAAGTCTGATATGAAAATGTGAATTCAGGATCAGATTTTGTTCGGGTCCACAAAACAAATCTGAGCTTCACTTAAGACAGTTGAAAAATGTGTCACATGCCTTCTAATGTGAATGTAGGTTACCATATGGTGCTGACATGTGGTCTGAGATGTTTCTTTTCTTTGTTCATCAAACACAAAGTGAAGACACACGTTTCATTGTTGTTTTGACTAAACTGAAGGAACATCACCTACCACATAAAATACTGTGAAATGAGCAGTATATGAGTTTGACAGCTTCATGGATTTGTTCATTGCAAACATTGAAACAGTAAGTGTGGCCTCTTGCTTCAGCGTTTCACTCACCACATGGTTCATTCCTCTGCTGAGGGGCTGAGAAACACCCAATACCTGTCTGCTGACAACTCAGCCTAATGTGCAAATGTGACAATGTGACCTCTCGTATTAAGAAAATTCACTCGCTCCTCCAGCACATGTCCGTTGGCCAACTGCCGCGTTTAAGCTGTCATTTGTGATATTCGCCATTAATTTTTCATTAACTTGCCAGTGTCGCCGTCTTCCGCCGCCTGCTACTTAGTGAGCCATCACCACACATGCCAGTTTCGCACTAAGCCCAACTTTATCTCGGCCTCCGTTGATTATAACTTTTTTTCCCCCCGAATGCTTCGGGCTTCGTGACACGGCAGGGAGAAAAGACTCCCACGCTGCCGCTGCTGCTGCTGCTGCCAGCGTGTAAAAGCCAGTGAATATTTTTAATGTGTCATCGGTCCTGCATCTGGCGACTGTCCATGGAAACTTCAGTCAAAGGGTGAATTTTTCAGTTCATGCCTCCTCAACTGAAACTGCAGCGAGAACAATGGCAGCTTTTACCGTCTTGCTCGCATTTGACCTTGAATACTTGATCTTTGAAATGTCCATTATTCACAGTATCAAAGGCAGCCGTCACCCTGTGTACACACGGAGGCATATTTACTCCTAATTATGAGGAAACAAAGAATTCACCGGACGACTAAAGGCTGTCAGATTGACCATTCTAACCTTCAGGGTAAATACCACACACTGTTGTAAATGTCATGAACTTTTAAAGACTGAGGTGAAACTCTCCTCTGCTGCTCCTCATCGAACATGTCCAATAAAAATCAGTAACTGCAGAGTCCATTTATTTTCATTTATTCCTGGACGGCTATAAAGCGGCTATTTGTAATTTTGACAAAATTCCATTCATCAAAAGAAGATGGTGGTAGAGTAGAATATATAACCTTCAACCACACAAACAAGCTCAGACTTACTGATTCATTATATTCATAACACTGGGATTTTGAGGAATAACTGACTGACTCTTTGAAAATACCATGACAGTCAACTCACCAGTGTAGAAGAGTGCTAGCGTGTTAGCACCAGATCAGGTTACAATACAGTTAACACGGGGATACTACTTTATACCGGTCCTGCAATAAAAATAACAGACTTATTGAAACATAAATGCATCGAGTCAACAAGAAACAGGACTAAAGGCTTTTACTTTGAAATATGTGGTAAGACAGTCGTGTTTTGATATCTCAGCAAAGTAGGCTAATATATTTCCACCTTTGGTATAATGTCAACAGCTATTTCTAATAATATTTTTCTGCTTATCAAGATAAAAAAACACATAACTCCTTTGAAACAAATGATGTGACAGTCCATTCTGTTTTGCCGACTCCGGAGCTGCAGAGGTCTTTCACGAGGCCTGCCTTGAAAACTGATTGGTATTCTACTGCCGGCACCAACCCTGACACTCCTCACACTTTACAAGCTGGTGTTTATAATCTCTGGATTGTGGGAACAACTTCTAAAGAGGAGCTGCTGCTGTTCCCTGGAAAAACGCTGTAACCGTAAACTGCTTCGTATCAATAACAAAAAATGCTCCAATGATGGAAAACAACCAAATCGTACATTATTTATTGACTTGTTGCATTCAATGTGTCACTATAATACAGGGCTTAAAATATGCTGCTTTACCTACGAGACATTTTCCATTTGGGAGCTGGCGTTGAAGTATTTATACGGAGACACCTCCTTGTCCCCACTAATGAGCCGAGCCATGGAGGATAATGAGAATGCTCCCTTTTTCTCCTATGGACAATGAGAGGAGCAGACTTCCCTTCAGATGATTTGAAACCCGGCAGCCAGAAACCCCTCCAGAGGAAATCTCATTAAATACTAAAATGGCGTGCAAGCTAACCTCTACCTGCATCAGTGCACCTTTTGAATATGTCCTCCCGGCTTCTGCGGGAACATGTTCTATCAGCGAGCATCGCACTTCAAGCTGTTTCTCTAAATTAAAAGATGTTACAGGAAAATTGATTTATTTCATCTGTCGAGGCATGTTGGTATTTTCGCCGCAGCGCTGCTTCGTGCTTGGTGCGATACAACCGACGTGCTCCAAGTCATATTAATGAAAAGTTTCCCATTAAGAGAGGCTTGTAAGGTGGAGGGGTGGAGGGAGGGGCGACACGGCCGCACATCCACAGCTACAGCGTGTACACCCACACCATAACCAGTGTGAAAACCTTTCCCCCTCACCTCATTTCCTTTAGTCTGTTGAACATGTGCCGCTTGCCTTACCTTCAGAAAGGTCAAGTGCAGAACGGGTCTCCAGGCGCGATCTCAGCTAATTAAGTGGTGGAGCTGGAGGACGCGGACCCGCTGCAGGGAGACCGCAGCGCTCGGCGTAGCCACCCTCCGGGGTAACGAGTACATTGTTTTACATGCAAGCCAGGTAGAGATTTGCATTGCACCGCTCTCATGCAAAGTATTACAGGAGCTGCGGCAAGGGAAGTTTGTGCAAGGTTGTCAAAAATACACACTTTCTCCAGCGAGTTTCTTTTCCGGAGCAGAGGTAACATCTGATTATTGCGATACAAGTTGTTACCGAGGACAGACCATGGAGCCGTGGAATCAGAGGGTGTCTGGTCAAAGCGAATGTTCGGCAAGAACATGGCTTTGCATGGAATTGAAAATAGGACGAAATGGACCAAGTTAAGGAGAGACCGAGAAGTGCGCAAGCATGTTCTTTGATGCCCCTTGTTGAAATTTAAACTATACATTTGGACTATAGACCTGAAATTTCTGCCCCACACCCGTTTGCCTTTCAACCGTACACACCCTCGCACATGTGCCATAGGTTTTGTTCCAGATGCACCGATAGTACTGTCTGTTTCAACTGTACTGTTGCTGTGCATGAGCACTTCTTGAGCCCGTACTTTAAAAAAAAACAATCTCTCCCCTTAACTATTCATAATCCAGCTGGTGATCAATAATTCAGTGAATTCATGTCAAAAAGATGAGAATTGTTGTTTATAGCCAAGCTTCCCTTTGCAGCCGTGTCTGGCTCGTGCATGTCAGCCAATAAACAACATTACATTCCGCTGGCATTTTGCTGGAGAAGAGAAGTCAAACTGGAAGACAAATGATAACATAAAAACTGTTATGGAGGCTGCCATTTTGCAATTCAAACAAGTTTGCAGCCTTGGCTGAGGGCTGGACTCTGCCCGCTGCCTTCCATTTCAATGCGGGGATCACAGAGGAAGTGATTTCAGTGTACAGGACTACGCCCAGGGGACCCCCAGAGGAAGAGAAGGGGGTGCGCAGTGATAACAGACACCCTTCCCTAGGATGCCTGATAAATGCAGCCGGTCTGAGTCCGTAACTCAGATAATTAAGTTCTTTTTCAAGTGAGCCAATGTGCCCGACAGCGGGTTCAGGAGGGCAACGCACAATAAGGATCTCTGCCAAATGACTTCGCACTCTTACCCAAACTTCCACCACTTTTGTCACTCACGCCAAACGCCGGAGCCGCTAGCCTTGCGCGTCTGGAAGAGGCAGGAGATTTCGGATCCTGAAGCTTTTAAAAAAAAGTCCAAGCAGGTGGTGGAAATGAATAGTTCTTCAGTCTAAACAACACCGAGAGTTCCCTTTACTTCTAGTCTAGTCACCGAGCTGTAGGTTCCACATACACACTGCTATGCAATACTGTGCTCGCAATCGTAGTTATGGGATTGGTGCATGTTTGGTTTAAACAATAATAATCTTGGACCACTTGATATTAAATTAGCCAATCAAATTTGTGACAAAAAAAGTATGTAAATCGGTAAATATATCTAATAGGATTGGCTCATTTCCCATTGTCAGTTAGAGAGTTTACCCTTCCTTTTTTTCACTAAAGCACATTGAAGTTTTGCATGTAGTGAATATAAAATAAAAACTATATTGACATGCTAACACTCAGATAACATAGTCTGCATCTTGAAGACCCCTCAGAGTTCTTTACAGTAGAGTTTGCATTCACCCACTCAAACATTCATACTGTGCATCTATTTGCAGCACTTTGTATCTATGAGTACATGGGACCATGTGGAGTTCAGTATCTTGCCCAAGGACACCACAGCATACGGAACGGGGGGAGGCGGGGGAATCAAACTCCCTTCCCTCTGGCTAGTGGACAGACGTTCGAATCCCCCGCAGCCATAAGATAATATTGACGCTGAGAGAAGTCCTTTCAACAGATTGTTCCAAAAACAATACAACCAAAAATACACAAAAAATGACAAAATGATAAAAGATACGGTCGGGGTTGGGGGTAAGGCTTTGGTGACCCTATGCCTAACTCTTGCCAAACTGCTAGGGTGTAGTTTGAGCTTCTTCTTACTTTTCAGCTTTGCTTATCAAATATAAAAATGGAGACATTCGCGTGGTCACCAGCATGTGTCCTGTTGGAGACAAAGCTCGTTACAAACTTGGACATGTGTGATTTTAAAAAGTCAGAGTGGATGATGGGTGTCGGGGGGTTAAACGGTCAGTTGAAAACATGAGGATAAACAATGTTCGCACAGAGCCACCATATTGAAACGATGTTACAACCACTCATTATAAGAACAATGCCTCCTTTTGTTCAACACTGCACATTTGTGCTGCTCCCTCAGATGTAATTATGAATGTCAGGCCGCTAGCATCAATGAATTGACACTGTAGAACTGTCTGTGTTTACGTGCCAATGTGGATAAAACACCATCGGGCCTGTAAACATGGACGGCAGACGCGCGCCGCTGATAGAACGCCTCATTGACCTTTAATGTGTGGGCATTTTGAGATAAATAATGGTAAATCATTCTAAAACCTGACTCTGTGTAATTGGGGAACTAATGCCCTGGCTTTTGGAACACTGGAGACGATAATGAGAGCTAATGCAAAACCATGAGATTGCTTCTGTCTGCCTGGAATAGATTCTCCGAGAGGAACGATCATAGATTGTAGAGAGGCTCATTGCAATCACAGCGGCCCTGGTTTGGTATAATGTGACTTATCAAAGCATGTCCATTGTGTCATTACTTCTATTCTCCCTGAGAAAATGGGCTCATTCAGTCAGTATCGCTCCTTCTCTTGTCTCTCAGCGTCTCAGCCGCCCTCACCCCTCCACCACCCACATGGTAAATATTTTAGGGATGTTTCCGGCACGCTCCAGTCGGCTCGATACTCTGATTGTACTTCCACATGCAAGTGGAGTCTGTGAGATGTGGGAAATTCTGCATTTGCAAAAGATACATTTTGCTTTGAGATTTAGTTCTACAAAACTGTGACTTTTAAATGTGAAAGCCAAGTGATCCAATGAAAAGAAAAGGGTTAGGTAATCAGTGTTTTAACCTTGCTCTGACCGGTTCGCTCTCTTGGCCCATCAAATCACGCAACGTGAGAAGGCTGATATTATGGTAAGGCCGCCGTATGCCTCTGGTGTCCCCAACTCATAATCTGATCATCTAAAGCAACAGTACCTATCTAATGCTGCAGGTGCCTTCAAGGCAGATTTCTTTTTACCCTGGCAACACATGATGGCTGAAATGTGATTGGATAGAAATTCTAGCATAAAGATACATAACTGGAAGCAGGAAGAATGGCTATGAAATGATGGTATTAATTACTCAATAAAAATCAATGGAAAAAACAAAACAAATATATATATATATA
The DNA here is from genome assembly GCA_016785325.1 of Chascanopsetta lugubris. Classification (NCBI taxonomy): domain Eukaryota; kingdom Metazoa; phylum Chordata; class Actinopteri; order Pleuronectiformes; family Bothidae; genus Chascanopsetta; species Chascanopsetta lugubris. Next base: position 80,211 of record JAFBJT010109241.1, read on the forward strand.
TTTACCATGTATGTGAACATATCTATTCATTAGAATAGAAAACATATTTATTCATTAGAATATATTTTTGAGCTAAATGGCTGACGCATATCGATAAAGACAAGATAAAGCACACTCCAACTTTCCTCAAATTTAGTGGAACAACTTTAATCCGGTGCTATTCCACCATGAACTCACATGGGTGTTGAAACACCAGTGGCACAGTCACTTAAAAAGAATAATCCTACTGAAATGAAATCAGACTAAAGCACAGTCGACTGGATGAATGTTTGCTGTCAGAATTTTAGTGAAGAAATAAAAAGCTCCAGCTTTAATGAAGAGTGGAAACATTAATCAATCCACAGCACAGACTATTCTAATTTTAATCTGAAAGCAATTGAAAGTGGAAAATTGGGACTTTTTTGAACACCAACAGCAGCTTGAATAATAATAATGTTCTGTATTAGAACACTAAATAATATTTAGACAAGTCAACATGAATCTTCAGAGATTATATTCAGGTAACGAGAGGAACCCAGTGTTTTTAGAATTCATTGCGTGTGCTCTTACAACTTTTGGCCACAACCCAGTCATTGATATTCGGGGAGACATTTCACCTTTGGCGATATCCAATGTTTTTACTGTCATAGAATTATAACCAGCCCTAAGTGGAGCTGTGTGATCTGTCATCACCCTGTCATCACACACACATACACACACACACACACACACACACACACACACACACACACACACATGCCACCTAAAGGCACTCTCTCAAAATGAAGAGCCAGAATAGACAGCAAGTGGAAAATGTTGTGTTAATGCACCTTTAACACAGAAATCTAGCAGTCTGTCATCTCAGTGATAAACTGATGAAAATCACCCACTCAACTCAATTTATTCCAACAGTTCTCCACTTTCATGGACACCTGAATGGTTTTCCCACACTCACACGCACACACACACACACACACACACACACACACACACACACACACACACGCGCGCGCACACACACACACCCTGGAAATGTGAGGACGGGGAAAAAGGTAAGAGACATAACAAGTCGAGTCCTCGTCTCCTGGAGAAGCGGCGGGGCTTAAAGACGCGAGGGTTTGGCTCAGACACTCCGGGGCAACAAGGAGGCAACAAAAGAATCCATCTGAAATGCATGACAAGTTGTGCTACATAGGCTGAAAGTGAAAGAGGATTACCGATGTTTGCTGACTGAACTGGGACTCCGCGCCGAGCGGCACTGGACTCGTCAGCCTTTGTGTTTCGCGGCTCCGGGCCCCGTTTGATGACCGACTCATTAAATGTGGTCCGTCGTCGATATCCGCTCTGATCCGGTCGAGTCGAACGCGGCCGCGGCCGTCGACACAGATGATGGATGTCATGTGACGCACGGACACGTAGCGTGCGTCTGGTGTGATGTGGCGATGAAGTGACACCGAGCTCAGGGGTCACGCTGTGATGATTTCCTGTGAGGACACGTGGAGTTACAGTGGGTGGTGATGCAGACCTGTGTGAATCAGCACATTGGCACACGTGATGGGAAACAGACAGGGCTGTGTTTTAAAGGTGCGTTATGTCGCTTTTTGGACTGTCCAACGTTTTGACTTGTGTTTTAAAGGTACATTATGCAGCTTCGTTTTGTTTGTCTAACATTATAACTTGTTTTAAAGGTGCATTATACAGCATTCTTTTGTATGTACATTTTGACGTGTGTTTTAAAGATGCATTATGTGATTTAAATTTGTTTGTGCAACATTCTGACTTGTTTTAAAGGTGCATTATGCCGCTTAATTCGTTTGTACACCAGTTTTTACACACTGGGCGTTCACTATATAAGCCTGCTTGCACGTGTCAGGGTGTGATTTAATTTCCCTGTGTCCCCTGTGCACGTCACATGATGACCCAGCACAAAGTGTGGAAGGGAGCATGAACACCTCTGTTCCTAGTTTCTCAAAGTCACGCTGCTGCTTCCACTCATATCTTTGCTTGACTTTGAAACAAATGTCTTTCTCTTTTAGACACACCTACGATTCTGCTCCCCTTCAAGGTGTCGAGGCTGAAAGTTTATCAATGTGCCTCTCCCTCTCTTTCTCTCTCTCTCTCGCTCAAAATAAATGACTCGTGAGCTGGATCCGACAGAAACGTTCTGATGGCACTTCAGAATTCAAGAAGTACATGGAGGTTTTTTGCCGATGCTCGTTTTACTTGACGTACAAATCATATGATTGTTATCACCGTCAACTGTTTTCAAAGGCTGCACAGTATCCTAGATTTGTCTCCCCAACATTCCCGACACATTTTGATCTCGTATCTGAGGCGTGTGTGAACAACTTCGTGCAGATATGTTCGGCTGGAAACTCTTCCGCTTGGCTAAAGCTCCTTTTGTTATTGCACACATGGGCTGAACTGTAGTAGAATAATTATCCAGAGATCCAAGGATGAAAATGGAAGCACTGCCATGTTACTTGTATATTTAGAAACCCACAAATAAAATGTTTGGAGCGGAAAACAAAATACATTTGAGTCAAGCTTTTTGAGAACACAGCAGAGCACATCAAAGGGTCTGATGAGGGTGAGTAGATAGTGAATCCACTGTGTCCCAGCTGCTTGATGAATGCTCTGAAAATGAATGCACAGTGGTCTTTCAGACATCCCAGAATGCAGCCGTGCCTTCCTCTGCCACCGAGGAGAGTGGAGCGTCTTTGCCAAAGAGTCCCAAGACAAAACGATATGTCAGGACCGCGGCCCCTCGCGCTTCATCATGCAAAGGTCACATGTTTATCGCTGCACGGGGCCATGATGAGCCTCCAGAGAGAAACAGGAAGAGGTTAGATCATTAAAAAACACTGCAGTCCTTAAACTACCCATATTTCTGCCTGTGATGTATGGACCTGAAACCGTGCCTTGTGTGTAATTTCTGGATTTGAAGGACTTAATCTGCCAAATGTTCATCCATGGCCATATGTTAGTTTTAAAACGTGACCTTTGCCTCAGAGCAGCTGTGGGCGGGGTGGTTTGAATTGTTCCCTCACACCAACGGGGTTTCTGATTTCGTGATATCTGCATGTGTATTTTCTTTTCCAGCTTCCTCCAACAAGAAGCATTGGGACTAAGTTAGCATTTGAAAAGTTAGCTCCTGCACCTGTTGACTCAATCGGCTGGGATTGGCTCCACCCCCCCCCGCCCCCCACCCCCCCCCCCCACCAATCTGGCTTCCATGCTGCTTTCAAATAGAGCAGGGGTGTTGAACGTACGGGAAGAGGGCCCACCAAAGGCCCAAATCTGGCCCGAGATGTTCTACTGAAGGTAAAAATGACAGAGAAAACTGCACTGGAAAAAACAAGAAGTAACTGGGAGTTGCTCACAACATCATGCACTTAAACAAAGGGGAAACTTTGGAGTTGATGTTTCTATAGGTCATTATGAAACGCTTTACTGGTCCCGCCCACTTCAGATCAAATTTGGGCCAAATTAAGTTTCCAGTTTTGGTTTGAAAGTGTTTCGGTTTGGAAGTGACAGAGGCTTCCGAATGACGTCACCTCCAGTGAGAACTTCCACTGATGGTATGATTATATCCACGAAGGCAAAGCACCGCAGACCCACATAAGCAGTTCCAGTGTGAGGGGAGCGAAGCCCAGTCTAATACTGAAAACAGAGCAATCAGCTGCAGAGGATATGACCAGCTTTGTGGGTACTTAACCATTGTGCACATGAATTTTGATGTGCTATTAGCATGCACAAAAACACCCTTTCTGATGAGGCACTCAAATGGTTGGAGATATTTTTTTTCAAAACATCTTTTTCAAACTGAATTTTAAACTCAGCATAGCTGACGCTCACAATCGCACAGTGTTAGCACAGTGATAACTTCCGAGGCATCCCGAGAGACATTTGAGGGGGTTTCGTCACCCAAGCTATTTTCTCCCTGCAGTAGCTTTACGCATCGTTAGCGGGAAGTCCTGCAGCCTCTTAGGCTGGGTGTGATTTCCTGTCACCTCAACACAGCAGAGGAAACAGCAGCTAGGTTGTGAATCGCAAAGCACCAAAGAACCGTGGATGTCAGAGTTACGTCTGACAATCCATGGGAATGATTCGACAGTATATAGTTTGACTGAGAACAAGCCTCTGAAGCTCTGCATCGACTTTCTGCTGCGTTCTTTTTTCATCCCTCCTGAGTTGCACATGAAAGACGTCTCGAGGGCAACATTCTCTACTTTGGACAATATTAGAAAAAAAATGAAATGTCACATCGACAAACCATCCCATGCTTGTGTTGCTCCCAAAAATGATATTTATTTAGTCATTTATTATTATTATTGTTGTTGTTGTTGTTGTTGTTATTATTATTATCATTATTATTGTTATTATTGTTGTTGTTGTTGTTATTATTATTGTTGTTGTTGTTGTTGTTGTTGTTAGTATATCTACAATATATAAATAAAAGTTATCGATTTTGTTTTATATTCAGCTACAACGTCAGCTTCACCTTGAGATGTCACTAAATTCCACACACTGTACCTTTTAAAAGATTGATTTTGTTGTTTACTGCTATATGAGACTGGGGGAGGTAAACACACACACACACACACACACACACCACACACGTATGTCTATCTCTTCTGTCTCTGGCTTGTATGTTGAAGTCTCATGTTATTGACAGTGGGTTCACACCTGGAGCCCTTGAGGAGGATTACATCACTCTGTGTAAAATCCATACCAGACTCCTCCATACAAAGCCCTTAAGGACAGAGCTCCAGCACCACAGCCAGAGCTCATGGTAAAGAATCATCCCACCGGATCACTTCCCTGTGAACACGAGTGTGTTTGAGTGGAATGGGAGGAGGAAGAGGAGCTGCTCCGGCTGCTCTCCTGTGGAACCAGCTCCGAGGCTGAAGGCAGAGAAAGTCTCTCTGCGGGCTCGACACGTTCCTCTTTGATCGAAACTTCACGGGGTTGGCTCAGGTGAGCCCTAAACCCACACATACTTAGTCTGCTGTCGACGTAGACTCCTGCCTGGTGGAACATTATCTTTCTTTAGTATCCCACACTACATGTCACCTGCAGGTTGGTGTTTTTTTTTTGGTGTCCTCCTTATTCTGACGACAAGAGCTGAAGGATCACCATCTTTCATGAATATCCTCAGGAGTAGCACTGGGTTAAAGACGAAGTACGATTGGTTTACTTTGTTTCACGGTTTACAAAGTCATTTCTAACAATGGAAGAGTTGATTTGCCAGTAAAAGTGGACATACTTAACATCGATTGAGTTTAATGAATTGAAGTCTACCCCAAATCTGACTCACTTGGTCCATTGAACCAGTGGATTACCTTTTTTTGAAAAAGCTCCTAAGTAACTGAGTATTGTGCATCTTGCCTGTTGTGTAAGTCATGACCACAAAACAGTCATCTGGGTATTCTAACATCTCTTTCTCTCTCTCTCTCTCTCTCTCTCTATATATATATATATATATATATATATATATATATATGTGTGTGCATTTATGATCATGCATAAGCATTGCCTCATATTCACAGATGCATCTCACATACACTTGACAGGACAGACTGTGATCTGGAACATACATGTGGGAAACCTGCAAAGTCTGTTTGCGTATTTATATTTTTGATCGTCTTATGGCTGCAGCTTATGAGAGGACGGTGTTTGTCAGACGCCATCATCACGTTACTCAAAGTATATTACACGACGGTGATGATAATGATGATGATGTTGCACTGCAGGGCTTATGAAATGTCCCTGAATCAGCAATGTTTGAAATCAGGAGCCTTCAGCATGAAAGGGAATGAGTGCAGCCCCGTGGTTTTTGATCATTGCAGACAATTGATCTTTAGTGCTCAAAGAATATTTATGCTTCAGGCTTCCAGAGGAAACATTTCAAACGAGCTGCCATGCAGGAAAATGTGTGATTGTAATATCAATGCCCAGTGCGGATGCAAATGGCTCCGCCCCCGTGGTCGACTGAACAGCGGCTGTGAGAGCCAGTGGCACGGAGTCAAGACTGCAGACTGTAGCTTTGCCATTATTCGCTTTATTTTGAAGGTGCTTTCGTCTGTTTCTCTCTGCAGCTCACCTTCCTGTCTGTGTCTCAGCTTCCCCTCCTCTGTTGATTGCAGGCTCCGCCTCCATCAGCTCCACCTGTGTCTCGTTAACTCTGTGTGTTTAACCAGTCCACGTCCTCGGCCTCAGTTTGACTGTCGGGGTTTCGGGGTGGATGTGTGGGTTGTGACTGTGTCTCATGCGTTTGATTTGATTTCTGTTTGGTTTCTTTGTCTCACGGGGGTTTGAACTTTATCTGACCTGGTTTTGTTTGATCTGTCCTCGTGTGACGTCTGTGTCTGGCGCCTCTGTGACAAATCCTCTCCAAGTCTGGTCATTTAGATCACGTCCCTTTCACCTGCACGAGTGTGTGCATTCATTCACCCTGCCCTCCGATGAACTATCAGTTGTTTTCACGCTCACTAGCACGAGCCTCAGATGCCATGTTCCCACTTTCTTTCTCAAATTAAACCCAGATCAAACCTTTGACAGGGAGCCTGTCAGTTTTAACGGCTCTCGGTAAGAATCACAGCTTCACTCATTTGCTGCACAGGGAATCCGAGAGACGGTTAATTCTGGAAATAACTTCACACCAGACAGTGATTCGAAACTGACAAGTGGATAATTCCAGGGACTTGGGTGGAGTTTTTTTTTTAAAGGTGCAGTTTAGAAATGGTCTTTTGGATCTCTTGGATACAATAGTTTAAATGATGTATAATCACACCTAATCTACATATTGTTAGTTGTGTAGTGCTCGAGTGAGCTCTATATGTTCACAAGAGGAGCAGATCCAATCTACAAAGGCCATGTTTTAGATATTTTGTATGAAAACTTCGGGAGATCACTAAATATATTGGACAAGAAGGGTGAAGGGTATTTCACTCATTTATTGTACATACCCCGGGCAGATCATCGATTGGTACCTGCTCTTGTTCTCAGCACCTTTATTCTTTCATTCTACTATCGGAAGGAGGGGGTCCTCTCTATGGGGACTGCCATGTTTTTTTTTACGGGTTGGAAAAGTGGATGCACTCAACATCAATTGAGTTTTAATGACAACTGAAATCAACCACAGGTTCTCCTGCTTGTTCAGGGTGAGGGTGAGGTGATGGATACAACATGCAACTTCACCTCTAGATGTCACCAAATCTTACACTCTGCACCTTTTAATGTTCCGTTCATGTACACATTATTCTGTGTGTATTTGTGTTTCCACAAAGTTGGTACCACACTGTGTGAAGAGGCTTCGAGAAAATGCATGTTATGATTGGATGCCGTCGGAGCCGAGCTGAGGTCGGTCTGACTGATCCGGGCAGAGCCAGCAGATCCTCGGTCTGATTGTTGGCACCCTCTGGGATTTTGTTTTGGCCGGCTCCCCCGCGCCAACGCGGTGACTCACCTCGTGTGCCAAGACGAAGGAGAAGAAGAAGAAGAAGTGCTGGCAAACTCTCGGACAGTTTTATCATCACAATCCAACATGTCCAGAAACGAGGGAAAGGCCCGGGGCGGCTGTAAATCCGACCTAAGCTTGTGTGTGAATGAACGTGTTGCGGGGAGAAAAGTTGAATGAGTGTCTTGACCCAGAACACGGAGGGTGATGTCTTATCCTTCGGCTCAGCCAGTGAAATAAATATTCAGATGGGGGAGGAGATGCTGGGGTTTTTGGGGGGGACGCCTGTGCAAAAATAAGATGACTTATAAATGAACACAACAGTGGTCCAGAGAGAGAGAGAGAGTGCGCCGGCCCCTGGGTTGTGATAACTGTGTGCTGGATGCAGATCTGGTGGAGATGATGATGATGATGATGATGCAAATCTGGCTTTAATTGAATATGCATGTGTCACACAAACCAGCCTGAAGGAACAATCACGAGGCTGTGCCTGCAGCCCGACTGTTCACCACACACCGGCTGCTCATTTGCACCCGCTTCACACGTCACATTGCACAAGTGGTGTGACTTGCAGCGTGCATGATACATTTGTGTGAGATTTATTTATTTATTTATTTATTTATTTTGTAAGCATTCCGTCATTATTATAAATCCCTGTGTCCTTCCTTCCTTCCTTCCTTCCTGCCGCAGAGAGGGGCTGGGGGAGCGACAGAACGTGCGTTGCTTTGGGATGCAGCTCGTGGCCTCACTCGAAAAGCACAAAATGTGGCCGTGACGGTGACTTGACGATAACTGATACTGAGCCTGCAGTCCCACTCTGATCTGGCTCACAGGGAAAAGGAGGCACACAGTTTAAACGGGAGGAGATGGTGGGGGAGTTACTTTTTAGCTCCAATTTGAACACGTTTACTGAATTCCACGACAATATTTTATTAATGAAAAATATTTGGGAGAGGAGGCAACACATGCAGTGCACAACAAAAACCAGGGACATGCAAACCTCTTCGGCAGCCTTATTGTCCCGTATTTCCTGTTTCTATCTATTACTGCTTTAAAATATACAAAATGATATGATATAACAAGCGTGCTGAAAATTACTTGGACTGATTACTGTTACTATGGTGGAGGGAGTCTGAAGCATCAATGAAGAGGACACTTCTTTCCTCAGATGAGAGCAGTTATCCAATCACAAGGGACTGTGCCAGCTGGCCAATCAGAGCAGTCTGGGCTTTTAAGTGTGGGAGGGGCAGAAGCTCGACAGAGAAAACAGGAGCTGGGGCGGTGGACAGTGTGAGGAAGCCACAGCATTTTCTGTTTGTGACACCAATGCAAATGCATGAGGACAAAACACTTGAAAGAGGTTTCCTTTAAAGAGTTTATAACTTAATTTACCAACTATGAATCAATGATTTTTGCTAGAAGCAGCAAACAGCCACTGGAAGCTTATGATGAATAAATTATTTCAAGGTCAGTTCTAGCCAGAGTGATTTTTAGTTATCCATCTGCAAAGAAGAAATCTGTGGCCGTTTGAATTAATGATGAAAACTGAATCATTGGAACTGTTCTATTACCTCTCAAGCTACATTCATCCATATTTGAACCCCCCAGTGTCTGGAGGCTAATGGTCATGATCGAGTTTAATCAGCCAGCGAGACGAGCAGAGCTGAAGTGTCTCCAGCTTCATTGTTGCATCTTATTCAAGTTCCTCAATTAACCTCCTTCTCATTCACTCTGCTGCAAATGATCATACAGGAAATGGGCCTTGAAATTATTTTTCATCTTGGGTCGGTATTTCTCACCTCAGATATTGAAATCACACTTTATACACTGCCGTTCTTTGCCTTTGGCAGTCAACATTGTGTTTTATTCCTATACAATATTTGAACACTTTCATCAATGAAATTCTAAGCATTCAATTGGGAAACGTTTTATTATTGATTTTGAGATTTTGAGCATATCCTCAGTCTCTTAAAGGTGCAGTGTGTACGATTTCTGTCATTTTACATCGATTACACACCTTCATTCTAAAAAAAATATCATTAAACTATTACATACTGAGAGTTTCGAGAATTTATAATCGTCTAAATATATATATTTTTTCCATTACCCTAAAATGAGCCCTTTCATGTATATTTACACGAGGAGCGGCTCCTCTCTACGAGGGCTGCCATGTTTTTACAGTAGTAGAATGGACATACTCAATATCTATTGAGTTTGAATGACAATGGAAGTCTTCTCCTGCATGCTCAGACGGTTAAAGGTGAGGTGATGGATACAACATGCAACCTCACCACTAGATGTCACCAAATCTTGCACACTGCACCTTTCAGTTGCTCAGATTTATTGTGAAACACGTTTTATGGATGTCACCAGAATTTCCCCCTTTGTGCCGTTGTATGAAAAATAAACAGACTGAGTCATGGTGCGTCATTAAAACCAATAAAAGTGAGTTGTTTTGGTTGTTGTTTTTTCCAGGCACACGGACGATGAGAAAGCACTACTTCTGTTTGCCATGACGTCTCGCTCCAGTGTTGCGTTAAAGAGCGGCTCAGTCTGGTAAATAACATGTCAAAGTGACGCGCTGTTTGTTGGCAGCGAGCGGAGTGAAAGCGGACGGGCCACTGCCCTGAGAAACACTGGAGTGTGACCTCGCCCCGCTCGGGTCAGACTGAAAACAAACACATGAGCAGCAAACTCAGGCCAACAAGCTGTTTTCATCAGGGCCGTCTGAAATCACCTCTTCATTGACTTTTCATCAACAGCTTGAGAGCTCGTTCTAAAAGGACGAGGGCGGCCAATCGCACAGACGCGAGCGGCGCCGCGGCATCTTAAAAGATTCATTAGCGGAATGAAAACAACATGTTTGATGTTGAGAAAAGCCCAGTGAGAGAAATGCACCTGTTGCTGTGACACAAATGAGAATATACAACGGCTTTGTGCCAATTAGATCTCACTAACCAGCTAAGTACGAACAAAGACACAGTCTTACTCATTGAGGGTCTACTGCGCGACAATGCTACTTCCAAGTTGGACTCGATGAACACGTTTAAATGTTGTCACAGTCTTACCAACCGTTGAACTGCACAGGGTTATTAAGTTTTCTATTTCACCTTTGGAGATAGTCCCAGCGTAGCCATGTTGACTGTTTGGGTTTTGTTGTCGTCGACGCCTCTTTTCTTTCTGACTTAGACGTGGATGTTTTCATGTGGTGACATTCTTATGTGGGCCTAGTGCTTCTATTTCTAGACTTTTACTTTTATCAGCCTTTGACACTTTTAGTGCAGTATAATGCAGAATAAATAAGTGATGCAAATACGGATGCCAATGCGTCATAACTTTTACTGTCAAAATGATGTCAAAACAACAAAAACACAAATTCTAGTAATGACAGCACGAAGATGAATATTCTTTTCCTAGTCAAGGATCCACCCTCAATCCCACATGCTGCGTTTTTGATAAACTCACAAACTAAAAAGGTTCAGATGCCTTTTGTTTTTTGGTTTGTAGAAACCAGCCAGATCAAATCACGAGCCCAAGACAAATAAAAGGTCAAACCCCGTTGGGGGAGGGGCGAAGCTGTTTCGCAGTGAAATGATGGAATTCCTCCTTAACCTCTGTTTGCAGAATGGTGGGAGGATCAATAACAATCAGGACTGTGATTAGATGAAAGCGGCCCATCTTGTTTGAGTTGCCTTCCATCAGATCTCGGCGAGTGATCGGGGCCTGCAGGTTACGAGCGCTGCGACGGATAGAACGCGACACGTCGCCGCTCACTTAACTGAAATGTAGTGTCGGCTCTTTGCCGTTGTGGAAGACAAGGTGTTTCTCATCTCAAACTGCACCGCCGAGCTTCTTTTTTTCAATTTTCATTACTTAACGAACTTTTGTTGGAGCGCAGTATTTTATAAATCTGTCACACGACAAGTGGTTAAACTGTAGGTTTCTCTATAAAGCAGAGTGCAAGGAGCGGTTCATCCATAGTTGCTGCTGAGCAAAGGAGGAGGTGGGGGTGGGGGTGGGGGGGGCGGTGGCTGTGACTGCAAGGATGGTGGCAGATCAACAGGACAACAGATGCAGATGAGAGTTGAAAGCGGGGAGGAGGGGATGTAGATAGAAATGGAGGGCTGGTGGTGAGACGGCAAGAGATGGAGTGAGGCAGGAAGTTAATGTCTCCTGTTGGATGCATTCTGCAAATCATCCAAGTGGAATAACATCCACACCATCCATGCAGATGTGCACAATGACTGCGTGCATGTCGATCTGCTTGATATTTTAAAGGTGTCGCAGGGATTTTCCGGCGCGGAGCCCGGGCTGATGTAGAGACGTCTGGGAGCAGGAATCGGTCTAATGATCTCCGTGATATTAAGCGTGCTTTCATCATTCTGCACGGCGAAGTCTAAAGCAAGCTCACTCTCCCAACTCAAATAAAGAAAAGGGCCCCCGCGGTATTTTAAAAGTGTTTTGCTCGGTAACTCCTCGGTGTGTTTACCGCGCGAGCGCTCATTAGCATTCCAGCGCCCTCCTTTCAAGCTGAGGGACATTAAGATACGTGACGCTGAATCCGAACGTGTTTTAAACAGACTTATATGATTAAATAAATTGCCGCAATTAAGCACGAACACATGCTCGGTCCCTGAGCTCCCAGACATATTTCACGCCACGTGTGAGCGAAGGGCTGACGCCGGATTAACGTGTTCGGCCATGTTGTTCTCGCGGGCTCACGTCGACCTCCATGTGCATCTTTTCGATTTGAGATGACGTTATCGTATTGTGAAGGTGGAAAGTAAATTCCATGGTAGGCCTGGTGGCAAAATCCAATTAATTGCAAACCAATGCAGTGTGATGCTATCTCTTGTCCATGTGTTTAAGCTTCTTCAGAATTACTCGTGCTCAGTAGTCAGTCCATCCAAAACACACCAACATTTTGTGCTCATCCTACCTGGTTTATCTGCAGTAAAACGTCTGACGTCGCTAACGATGGCGTCCATCATTCTATAAACGCCGGGGCGAGTTTCATAAAACATCACGTGACCCTGCACTGTTTGACTGTGGCTCAAAAGCGGGTGGGTGAGATGGCGCTGGGAGAACAGCTGCGTTGAAATTGACAATCACAAACTCGAGTATAGGCAGGTCTGTCAAGATGACAGGTGACGGTGCCAATAAAATGATTGATCGCTGTTAGTTACGGATATCGTAGTGTCCGGTTCTCTCTAAACATTAGAATTGTGATAACTTTTCAAAATAAAAGCTTAAGTATTTAAGCCCATTCTAACAGATTGCATTGAATCAGTGGATGTTGTTGGCACGATGGAGGCCTGCACACATAATTATCTGTGTAAACAATTAAAGTGATCTGGTGTGAGTTTTGACCCATTTGTTAATCCACAGACTGGAGACACACAGCCCCGCCCTCACTGACTGTTACAGGTCACCAGTTCATTTGTCCGTATCACACCAGAATCAGCACTGCACCTTTTTCTATATTCTTCTCTATCGACGGCACACACGACTCAAAGTCCTGAGCACAAACCTGCTTATAGATGCAAACGATGGCTAAAACATTCCACACTCCGTCTCTGTGGTGATGTATGGTAATGAAAGTGCGGCTATTGATGTCGTTCTCTCGTTGATGATCATAAAAGAGTGAATGTACACCTTGTTTGAAAAATCCACCATTGTTTTCTTTGGGGGAACATTATAATGGAAGCAGAAGTGATTTATGACACAATAAAGTACCCTGAAAAAAAAATAAAAAAATAAAAAAACCAAGGCTTTATAATCATAGCCTGTGGACGGCCTGAGAGTGTAATATCTTAAACCGACTTATTTCCTCATTTGCATATTCCAGGATCCCAAAATGTGCGGTAAATCACCCCCTGTGTCTCCTCGGTTCTCCCGGGTGTTCGATTCCCTCTTTTCTTCCTTACGAAAAGCCCAGAGAGCTCAGGTCTGCCCTGACAGCAGACACATCTCTGAGGCAAACAACTCTCCCTTTGCCACCTCCACCGCCCCGGAAATTAAGATTAATTACAGGCGAGGCCAATATGCTGAAATGGGAGATTATAAGCTCTCAGGAACGCTGCGCTGTGGATGCGCCGTCTCAGTTAGCGGAGCAGCTCACACATCGTTATGCTGAGCACAGCAGGCGAGGGGACAAGCGTCTCGCTGCCGTCCGCGGGCTGAATAATACAAGGCGGAGAGGTGAGGGGACATGATCACACCGATTACACACAAGTTTACTGGTGGGCTGCATTCGAAATGTTGTGTGCACCACTGGGCCATGCGATGTGTAACCAGTAGGTGGCGAACGGCCGCGAGGTCAGCAGCAGCTAGCGCCTCCGCTAAAATTCACTCCAAGGTCCTCAGCATAAAGGTATAATCTCCATTGCCCTTCAGAGTCCGTGCAAACATTTGCTCGAATACCAACCTGCCTCCATTGGGGTGCAGACACATGCATTTCGTAATGTTATTTGATCCAGTGTTTTGCAGCATAGCTCATTTTAATGCGCAATTTAGTGACACCTGATGCTGATCGCTCCATTTCCCTCAGAATGTAAGATAACATCATCCTTCATTCATCCCACAGAGAGGCAATATGCATTGTTACAGCAGCACAGTCACAGCAGCAGGAAACAAGGCCTGCGATAAGTAACTGTATTGAACCAGTGGTATAAGTAGAAAAGGACACTCGCAGATATATTTCATGAATACCATCAAAAAATGAAAATCAAAAGGTATGGATTTGTCGTAATAAGGAGGACCCACTCCTATACCCCTGATTTTACACTGCAATAAACCATAAACATGTTGTATCCCCCTGCAGTCAGAGTCTAGGTTTGTTCATACGTAGACACAGAACTGATCGAAATATCTACGTACTCAGAGTTTCCTGCTGTGTCACATCAAACTATTGTAACATCATTTACAATTGCTCGCCTGAACTTGAGAGGATCAATGGAGGGGGTTCATTAACTGAGACATCACTTGCTCTTTCCAACCCCTTCGCTGACTTCTGTTATTACCATGGATTATTGCTGTCGATACATTAACATGAGGAGAGCGTTTTCATGCCGCACCAGGAGGAGGTTGAGCTAATTATAGGAGGCGCACCACGTCGTCTCTGCATCTGAAACCACGACACCAGGAAGGTGTGATTTCTTTGGGGAAAGACATTTGCAGCGTGATTTGTTGTCGTTCTCTCTGATTATCGCCGTGACAATGCATCACTTTGCAAAAGCGAGATTTGTTGCTTAGATGCGACGACTTGTCTCATCGCTCTGCTACAAATTGTGCGTTTTGCCAACACACACACACACACACTCGCACTTACACACGCACACACACACTCACATCATTATTGTCACCACGCAACCTGACAAAGATGCACGCATCCAACTTCTCCTTTGTCTGCTCACGCAGCTGCACACACGCTTTAAATGTATCGCCAACTACTTCTGAGGGCAGACTCGCCTCTGTAGTCATTACAGCAGCGGAATCAAACGCCCTCCATGTGTTAGAGGAAACGCTTTGACCAGCGCGGACCGACCGAGCCGCACGACGTCTCGCTGTGAACATCACCAGAGGAGGATTCACGCTGCGACATCCAAGGGAGAACAAGGGGGGGGGGAGGGAGGGGGAGGGGGGAGGGGGGGACACTTCAACTGGTGGGTGCGGCTTGGATGGAAGACGGAGTCACACCTGATATTTTATGTAACGCTTACGACTCCCATTGTTCGACAGGCGCCTCCGTGTGTCTGCGCGTTCGCAGCCTGCGAGGCATTGTGTCGCGGGCCGCGTTCGAGCCTCTCGCCATGGACGGAGGCAGTGACGGGCAGCTGGTGGCTGCGTCTGAACCGTTTCACACGTGCCAGAATCTGACGCTTTATTTATTTATTTATTTGTGCATTTATTTATTTATTTTTGACACGTTCGGCTCTGAAGGCTCGACACACGCACAAAACGATCCAAGCGTCGAGGACTGAGTCTGAGTGAGCGAGCAGTCTGTCCCTGGAGCGTCATCACAGCAGATGTTGGACAAAAGAACATTCGCGAGTTCATGTCATTCTCGTTCCAACACGTGGTGCAAAAGTTGGGGAGCTGGAAATGTAAAGTTGCACTTTCTGCAGGCATTGTAGTAGGGGTGGTCTCAGCCTGACCTGATTACCGGTCGTGCCGGGTCAGCCCAAGATCTT
The DNA here is from genome assembly GCA_016785325.1 of Chascanopsetta lugubris. Classification (NCBI taxonomy): domain Eukaryota; kingdom Metazoa; phylum Chordata; class Actinopteri; order Pleuronectiformes; family Bothidae; genus Chascanopsetta; species Chascanopsetta lugubris. Next base: position 95,844 of record JAFBJT010109241.1, read on the forward strand.
CGTTCAATTCCCACTTCCCCCACTCCACATGCTGTAGTGTCCTGGGGCGAGACACTGAGCCCCACATTGTCCCACAGGCACAAAGTGCTGCAAATAGATGCAGAGTATGAATGTTTGCGTGACTGGGTGAATATAAACTGTACTGTAAAGTGCTTTGAGAGGCCATCATGACCAATACAGCACTTTGTAAATACAGACCATTTACCATTAGCTTCACCTCAAATCCTTCGTCAACGTTCGATGGACTGATTCCCATTAGAACTCCGAACATGTTGACCATTTCCATTTTGGGGAGAGATTCAAACTGAGGACATCTGAGAGACTGAAGTCTGTATTTCTGGGTCTTCCATATCTTGGCACGTGTGTTGGTAAGACTCCATGTAAATGCTTTGTTGATTGTAGAGGGACTGCACGTCAATCTGCAAGTGATGTCCGTTCCAATGACGGTTCACAGCAATGACAACTGATTCTGAAGACTTTAAGAAACAGGTGTAAGGGTGCATGTCATTTCCACCTCTCTGTCAATGACAATGGAAACGATAGAACATAATCCTGCACAATGCACCTTTAAGAATATGACTTCATATTTAAGTTTCCAGCCTCCGCAGGAGACTTGTCTCCACCAGCAGAGCAGCAGTCCTGAAGTTTACTATGGGTCTGTTTTTAATATCCTCCCCCTGAAATCACATCGGAATACATTTATCAAAAAAATAATAAAAGTTTTAAAGCAAGTTCAAATTTTTTGATAAATGACCCACTGTGAGTCTGTTCGTGGCCAGGGATTATTTTTTATTTTCCCCTTAAATCGGAAATGTTCTTTTAAGTGGGAACGAACTTTCTCAACTTTTAACGTCAGAATCGTCAAAAACAGATTGATGATCGACGCTGACGGTCCTGCGCCCTGCAGACACACACACTCACACACCCCGCAGACACACACACTCACACGCCCCGCAGACACACACACTCACACACCCTGCAGACACACACACTCACAGATTCCTTAATATTCTGCTTAGGATTTCCAAGCACATGCACATGGACACATGCTTGATGTTTTAGTGGAATAAAATCAGTCCAGGATCATTGCACCACAGGTTGAAGATTAGCGATAAAAGTGTATTGTGCCGATCCTCAAAGAAAACAAAAGTAAAGTGAGAATCACAAAGAGCTTCTTTTTGCAAGTGAGGATCGAAACATCAGAGAGAGAGAGAGAGAGAGGGGGGG
>JAFBJT010109241.1:97331-166096 GCA_016785325.1 Chascanopsetta lugubris
TCTTTTGGAAAGGGGGAAGCAGAAACAAGGGGGGGGGAGGGGGGGGGGGGGGGTGAGGTGAGTTGGGGTGAAATTGCTCAGGAGACACAAAGAGAGCGGCCACGTGGCTCCGAGTGCTTCAACCAGCACTTGTACAGGACGACCTGGAACCATTTACCACCATTACTGAAATTTTAAAGGCTCAGACAGACGCTGGTGAACAGACGGGGAAAAAACGTGGCGGTCACTGCGCCGACGCACTCATATTTAAAAGTGCAGTGTGTAAGGTTTGGTCGATATTCGATCCACTTCGATCGACAAAAATGAAACATAGAATGAGCTCTCTATATTTGCATCGACCAGAGACTGAGTATGAAGATGGATGTGGCGTCCATGACGTCACCCATAGGTTTCTGCGAGTCGCTGGTCGCCATCTTGCCGATGCCTGACTCCTCCTACTTCCTGGTTCATCCCAAAAGAGGCGGAGCACAGGTAGAACTGGGCGTGGGCCCATGGTGCTGCTGTCGCATCTGCTGAAGGTCAGGTGTCACTCAAGAGGCCCTGCCCTTAAATATGCAAAACGTATGTGACTGGTAGAGTCTGTGGGAATTGACTCGCTCTTGGAGCCCGCCTCAAGTGGCCACCCTGTGAACTGCACATTTTTCCACTTCTGTTTTGGCCTCATCCGCCATCAACAGTGGCTCTTTACTTTCACCATAGCCTAAAAAATGACGAAACTAAACACCTTTTGACTTTTAATGACACCTGAAGGCCACCATAGGTGACACCTCCATGCTTGAAGGTGAGAGGTCACTAAAACCGACACACTGTCTTTTGTAAAAAAAAATCCATAAGTCCATTCGAACCAAACAAATTCACATGTAGTGGCTTCCTTTTGAATAAATGATTTGAAATCGGCATCACTACTTCCAGCACTGTGCCACACACACACACACACACACACACACACACACACACACACACACCTGTCGATACGGACGCCACATTCAAACTCTCCTGAATCCAGCTGCTCTGTAGACATCCTCGTATATTTAGCAGGATCTGATCGTCGTCCTTCAGCCGCACGCTGGACTGAACCTCTCCGACACAAAAGAACACAATAATGAAAGTCCAGCGATAAGCCGGCGAGAAACTCAGACCCTCACAAGGACGACACGAGCCAAGGTCGCCGGATTCCCACCGGACCTCAGGTCGGCGTTGTTTTCGAGATGCCGCGTCTCCTCTGAGGCCGGACGCGCGCCGGGGGAGCGAGCCAGGAGATGATTGGTCCGAGAACTATCACTGAGCTCGGACGGTAATCTATTACAATGACGCTCCCAAGGATCAAAAGCAATGAGCTGCTGACTGTTTTAATAAAGTGCGAGCTTACGCTGCAGTTTGCTCTTAACTATGATTCATTACTGTCGCCGGATCTCCTATGAAAATAGAAGAGGTGCCCGAGGAGGCGGCGGCCAAATTCCCCGTCCCGCTAAATTGCAGTAAATTGCTCCGGCGTTACATGTAAGGAAAATTTTTTTTTTTTTACCCAGAATTCATTTTGGTCTGTTTTCTTTTATTTCACCACCAATTAAAAATGCATGAAAATAAGAGTTTTTACGAGCCTCGTGAGCCGCTGCTGGGTTTCTCCAGTTTACACACTCAAGGCATAGTTTGATATTTTATTCATGAATGTGTTTCCTTACATCATAATTATAGAGGTATAGACTTAAACAGTTTGCCTTCAAGTCACGACTGACATTTCCCACTTTATGAGGAGCTAAGCGTTGCTGAATGTTCCCCGGCTCTTCGGGGCTCCATCCCATCACTCACGGTAACAGCTAAATGAACTCTTTAGGCTCTAAAGAGGAGATAAAAGCCGCCGTATTCAGGTCGGAGATCTGCCCAATGAGAGGTGCAGCTGCTGCTTCGCTTCTCACCGGAGAAACGGCATCCTCCTCCGCCTCATCCTGAAGTTCCCCCCGCGAAAAAATCTCAAATTCTGTTTCATGTTGTCTGCTGAGCGTGTTTGTTTCAGGCCGAGTTGTGTTTGATTTGATTACGCATCGTCTCTTTAAGTGCATGTCTCAAGAATTTCAACTTATTGCAGAAAGGGGTGTTGCTCACATCTGAAATGGCAAAGAGGCCGTGGCGATCATGGAAGGGATGGGGAAGGTCAGACCAGGAAGTGGCGGGAATTGAAGGAGAGAGAGAGAGGGATCAACACACACACACACACACACACACACACACACATTCGACAATTTGTATTCCCAAGACTTTCATACTGAATAGCCCGGCTCTTTTATCTTGAAGAAGTCCTTTTATATTTTTTTACATGTTCCCCGTACTTTATTATGGTCTGTGCATGTAGGAGGTGTTTTTATTATCTGCACTACACTGAGGCAAAATGTATGAAAACAAACACAATTTAATTGATATTTCCTCTTGTAAATGGTAAATACATGTTGCTATGGTAATCGGTGTCTGATTGGTCCATGTGATAGAGACATCCTGCATCAGCTGGGAGCAGCTGACCAATCACAAAGAGACCTGGCCATGTGGCCAATCAGAGCAATCTGGGCTTTTCTGCGAGCAGGAGCAGTGGACAGTTTGAGGAAATGTCTTTGTTTTCCAAGATGGACGTTAAATTGTGTGACCCTCGAAAAACAAATAAGCTCTTTTTCCTCCGAACCAAATACGAAGCAAAGAAGGTAACACACAAAAAAAAGGTGGCCCAGACAAAAACAACACGCTGAGGGCATCACTCAGTCACTGAAGTGCCCCCACCACGGTCAACATCGGAGGGAAGCGCTGGCCAAACTTAAAGTTAAGTGCTCACTCTCCATCAGGAAATAGGTCGATCTATAATTCATCGGGCTGCGTGGCTTCATTGTTATTCTCGGCGGTGAGAAGAGGAGTCTGGGGAACGTGACGGAGCCTCCTCACGCTGTTAATTAGCGGAGCAGGGAGGAAGGATCTTTTCCCTCTGCTTTTTTTCTTTCTCTTTTTCTCTTTTTTCTCAAAACTTGTCACGAACACGGACACGAGGCCATTAGGTGGCTGGGAAATTTGACTCATGGCGGCGATATCGCCGAAACACAACCCTGCACTTCCCTTCCCCTCATTTTCTAAGAAGAGACAAAAGAGTCAGACGGCGCTTCGTATGTTCAAGTCCCTCTTCATTTGCCACCGTTTCCCCCCGCCGCCGCCGCCGCCGCCGCCGCCACCGCCGCCGCCGCCGCCGCCCGTGCTTCGCCGTGTTTAATTGAGGCGGTTTCAGGGAATGCGCTGCACAAATGAGCGCGGTGCATGTGCGCATGCCGGCGCTTTTGTTGCCGCCATGCATTAAACCAACACATGGAATCCACCAGAGGTGCTTATGTAATGCAAAGCCGTTTTTAAGTGTAGATTTCCGTCGGCCTCGTCGCCCCTGTGTACGGAGGCGATGCGGCAGCAGAGTCATAAATATTCCTCAAACTCTATTAAGTTGCCGATTCACTCCCGTGCGGCGCTCCGGGTTATTACAGCATTTACATGAGGGTCATTAAGAGACGCGGATGCTTGCGTGTTTTAGAGCCATATTATGTTTTTTTTTTCCCCTCCCATGATACTTAGAGTATCATTCCCTCACATCCAAGGACATGCCTCCCTCCCTCCCTCCCTCCCTTCATACACAATAAATAACAGTTGTGCTCCTGGACAAGTATCATTAAATTTTCATTTTGGGTTTTTTTTAGCTACGGCAGGTAATAATAATAAAAACATCCATGTAGGCGCCGCTATCATCTGCCGCCGCTGTTTAGCTTAAATTCCCCGGATCCCATCATGACACAGAAATAAAGGAACATGATGGAGCGTTACTTTTAGAAATATGACAGGTCATAAAGAATCCCTAAAACCACCGTAACCAAAAATATGCCTCATCATTTCCTCAGGACGTATTAGTGCAGTTGGGATAATATTCATTCATAAATAAATAATGGTGGAGCAGCTTAAGGGGCTTCTGGCTTTATATTACCTGCTGCGCCCATGAAACCATGTATCATGATAAAGAGGATTCATGAGGCTCCTTTAAAACATGGCTCCTTCCAGCCCCTTTGTTTCCGTAGCAAAGAGACGATATTTTATTTCTTTAAAGGTGCGATGTGTAGGATTTTAGTCACCTCTGACATTTTCATCAGTTCATAATCACCTAAATGTGCTATTTTCCCCCATTACCCTTAAATGGATAGGGCGACAGTGGCGCAGTGGTTGGAGTTAAAGGTCACAGGTTGGAATCCCACTCGGGCCCTGGTGCAGTGTCACTGGCCCTGACACTGATACCACAAAAAAGGCCCTATGGTAGAAATACCCTATGACCTAGAATACTGGATAAGATGACATGACATGACCTTTAAATGGGCCCATTAAAGGTGCAGTGTGTAAGATTTGGTGACATCTAGTGGTGAAGTTGCATGTTGCGCCCGCTCCTCGTGTAAATATACATTAATAGGCTCATTTAAGGGTAGTTGGAAAGAATCAGATATTTAGGTGATTATGAAAATGCAGGTCCTCTCTACGGGGGCCGCCATGTTTTTACAGTTGCCCAGAGTGGACATACTAAACAGCTTTTGAGTTTCAATGATAACTGTAGGTTCTCCTCATGCTCAGACTGGTGAGGGTGAGGTGATGGATACAACGCGCAGCTTGACCTCTAGATGTCACCGAACCTTACACACTGCACCTTTAAATCCAATGATCAGTCGCTTTCAGTGCTCAAATCCAGACGCACATTTTGAAAGAATGAGCGTCAGGCACACAAACTTTTTCATCCCTGATAAGCCCAGTGAGCACACACCTGTGTGTGTGTGTGTGTGTGTGTGTGTGTGTGTGTGTGTGTGTGTGTGTGTGTGTGTGTGTATGTGTGTGTGTGTGTGTGTGTGTGTGTGAGTGTGTGTGTGTTACCTGCCCGGATTCAGCTCAGCGGTTTCATCTTACAGGTGCTCAAATGACTTTAATGGATAGAAATGACGAGATCGCCACTTCTGGTGACGTCTGTCGGCTTTCCGCCGCCTGCGGTCCGTCAGGTGTGAGAGCAGCCGTAAGCCCATTATCCCCGTTTACGCTCCGCTGGGTCCATTTTCAGATTCCTGTTGCTCCCCTAATCCTGCCCCTGCTACTTGTTGCTTTCAAATTGTGACAATGCCACTCCGCTCGCTGTCCATAATCCTGCCACCCCACCCCACCCCCCACCCCCCCTCCACCCCTGCCCTCATCCAGTGCTGGAGGAATGCCAAATTCGGATCTAAATATCTTTTTCAATTATAACCTCTGCCAAATAAATTGTCTTCTCACTCTACATTAAAACAAAGGGTGAGAAGCAAACAAGATACTGCAAGCAAAGGGATTACCACGTATCTTGGTTGAAGGATGCGTTAGTGCGTCAACAAGGATTTATTTTTTTGACATTTCTTGAATTTTTCAGGAAACAATCACAGCTCTTTATGGGAGAGGTCAGTCTGGCTTTTGAACGAGGAATCAACTGGTGGTTTTTCAGGCTTGATACCGACACAGAATATCAATGAGGCTGACAACCAATGTTTGGAACCTATGTGCACAGTAAAAATAAAGAATGTTAAAAACTGCACGATTCAAGTCAAGTGAAATTGTATTTATAGAGCACATTTTTAAAACCACAGCAGCCGACCAAAGTGCTGAACGGTGGGGCAAAAGACAGACACAAAAGTAAATAAGTAGAAAGACTGAAAGACAATAAGAACAAAGTTACACAGTCAAAAGAGAGCAGTTTGAAAAGAGATTCGAACGTGTCGAAAAGTCCACCGAGGTCCCTGAGTGTTTCATAAGTGTAACCTTTAACAATAATTCATCCGGCTCTTTGAAACCAGCGTTATTTCTGACTGTTAGAATCAAATGCTGATGCATTCATCAACAACATGCTGCGTCGGACCACCCTGCACCTGCTCGACCCCTTTTTTCGAGTGGTATTTCTGAACGTAATATGCAAAGCGCCACCGATCCAAAGCCACATTCAGACACGTCTTCATTTCTTCGCTGTATTGGCTCTGCTACATGTATATTCCACACGTCTCCACTGACCTTTGTCTTATTTGAAAGCACGACATTTGCACAGAATAAGTAGAAAGTGAGCTGTTGGGAAACAAAGATTTTTTGAAACCTAGTTGTGGATTGGTCAACAACCTGCGCCACTGTACGTGAGGGGAGACGAGCTGGGAACATGCCCCGGGTCTGCGAGTCATGACAAGTCAAACAATGACGCAGCAGAACTGGTTTTGCCTTTACCCGGATGGATCAACATGACATACTGAAAATTATAATGTATCATAGTAGAAAAGACATTTTGATTGATTGAACGGGGCAAAATATACATGCATATTATCCGATATATTGAAAGTAGCAATACTTTGCTTATTGTTCAGTATATGGAGAATATATTCCTAAATATGTATTTTGATACAAATGGCAATATTATTTCTAATATAAACATGTTTTTATATTACTTGAATATTCTATTATAAGGTGGAACACTGTATTTTGCAGTTGAATTTACGAGAAAAAAAAAATCCATTCCTTCATTTATTTTTTTCCCCATGATCCAGCGCTCTAAAAGAATGTCCTATATCAGTGTATTTTTATTTTTTTTGTATTGAGGAACATCCTGGTACATTTCCAACATCTGATCAGTTTCCCTCTTGGGAGAAAAGGCTGTGGAGCTGCAGCTGAATCTGTCGAGGGAGATGAAAAAGGACCCTGGTCCGACGAAGTGATTCACTCTCATAATCTTCATGCCACAGTGATGTCCCAGAAACACACGCACACGTACTGTACACGTATGCAAATACAGCTCCCGGGGTATTGACCCTCTCGCTGACAAGTGCGGCTGTGTTTTATCCCGCCTTGATGGAAACGTGGCCAAACGGAGAAAGTCATGTCATCAGCATAATTGGTGAGCACTGTCAGGGGCAATGTGCTGAGGGGGGGGTGGAGGGTGATTACTGATCTGCCTGATTCGGGTCGTGTGAGGGTTGCAACGGGAGAAGGGAGGATTTCATTCATATTTAATTCATGCTGCTGCTGCTGCTGCTGCTGCTGCTGCTGCTGCTGCTGTAAAATAGCTGGGATCCAGAGAAGGGCACTGATCCACTGAGGTGGGCTTTGAGCAGATACCACAAAGACATGACGCTGCATTTCCAAGCGTTGGGGATTGATCGAGTCATGTTGCTGTTTCATATCCTATAGATGGAGAAATGCCTTGGAGAAATGCCAAATCATAGTGAATGTCATATTTTGATTCAGGTTGAAGATTAAAGGACCAGTGTGTCAGATTTGGATTCATTTCCTTGCATTTCTTGGAACATGAAATGGAATATTAGCAACAACTGGTTTATATTCAATGGGTGTTTGCTCACTTTATTGTACTAATTGTTGCTTTCATTTCCCTAGAATGAGCTCTTGATATTGAATCTGCACCAGGAGCAGGTCCTCACTATGTAGGCGGCCATCTTTGTTACAGTATAACGCAGAATGGACCAGATTTGGGTTTCAGTGGAAACTGAAGACTAGCACAGGTTCTCCCACAGCAGGGCCGGGCTGGTTCTGGCCCACAGGCCGTATGTTTGACAACCCTGTCCTACAGGTTTGGTAAAGAGGGTTGAGGTGCAGGGATATTCAGCTGAAACATGCAACTTCACCACTAGATGGCACCAAATCCTTGTTACTGTACCTTTAAAATGTTTCCCCATGTTTCCAATTTTGTTCATTGAAATCATGTAAAATCATGAGGCAAACAGAGAGTGGGGGCATGTGCACGCTATGGCACTATACACACACACACACACACACACATCCTCACCACACACTGTCTCTCACACTCACACACACACACACACACTCAAATATCAACATCTATAATCAGCTTTTGCGATATCAAACAAATGATTTCTTCTAAGTGTGTTATGTCCACGAGAGGGAAGAGGATTCGCTTCATTGCCGTGGTTACTGCATTGTGATTGGACGTCCATGCGTGCGCACATCTATATTAAAATCAACTCGGCTGTTCGGCCGCCGCCCGATCAAAATCAGGAAGAGTGACAATTTCTCCCGGCGCTAATCTCAGTGTGTTTGCTTTGTCTGAAACCGGCAGATAAAGAAGAAGCAAAAGGAAATGACAGCGGGGGAATAATAAAAATTCAATAAAGAAAATAAAAAGCGAAGCAAAAAAACACGGGGGCTGCCATTTCTCTTTGAGATTTCACTCGTCTTTTAAAGGTGCAGTGTGACAATTTTGTGAAATAGGATATATATAATACTTGTATATATATTTTATATATATAAAGCATTAGTTCCTGAGTGTATATTTAGTTTCCATTACTGTCCATCAGGTCCTTATCTACGGAGGCTGCCATGTTTTTATACGTCGCCAAAAACATCCCACATGTTTGGACGGCAGAGGTGAGGTGAGGAGTGTGCAGCAACAATACTCCGATCCACCACTAGATGTCGGTAAAGCCTACACATTCCCGCACCACTGAGCATCACACTGCTGTTTCAGTGTGTGCAGTGACCCCGATATGCAAACGCTTATATTTTGGGGCACTCAGGCGCTACGTGGAACTTCACCTCTAGATGTCACCAAAGTCTACAGAGTGTAACCCGAAGGTCCCACATGGATGCATGTGCCTTACAGTGGAGAGCTAAAGGTTCATGGCCTCCATCTAAAAAAAAAAAGACACACACACTTCACCAAGTGACATGACACGACACCCCACCCACACCCCACCAATCAACCCCCCTCCCCCCTCCTCCCCCGCACGGCCCGAGTCTGCGGGTGCCTTGGATCACTGCTCGTGTTGTGCCGCGCCTGTTCCGCCTGGGAAAGATCTCAACTATCAATCTGGGAGCTGTCAGCCTCGCTGACCCACCGGACCCCGGACGGATCCTGCAACAGAAATCAAACAGCCCCTTCCTCTCTGTAGCCCAAGTCTGTTGCTGTCTTGTCCCGCTTTGAACGCTCGCCTGTGAAGGTTGATTGAGTGGTCTCGGGGAGCGAGGAGGAGGAGGAGGAGGAGGAGGAGGTGAAAAAGGGAAGATAACAAACAAGCAGTGTGTGAAAGTGAATGTGAGATGAAGCTCGACAGCGGCGAGCGGCACACAGGCAGCTAATTGGCCGCTACAAGGAGGAACATGAGGAATTAATGCTGATGCCGGGCGGCGGGTTTTTTACACGGCTACGCTATTTTTGCACGTAAAAACAACAGCGTCTTTGCTCACGAGCTCGGTCGTCGACAGCTGCGCCGCCGTGGCAAGACGGCGCTCGGTCCACTCCTCCGCGCCGGCAAGCTGAACAATGGCTCTCTTCATGGACGAACATTAGTTACCGTCGAGGGCGACGGCGTCACTTTATACCCGAGAGGCCGGTGACGGCAGAGGCCCGGACGCCGTAATCTGTCGGCACAGGCAGGTCCGTGTCAGCCGACCTTTAGCCGCGCCGTCACATGCATATTTTGCGCCGAGGGTGTCGCAGCGCTCCGCCAGCGCCTCTTCGTCTCTGTCTCGCCTTTGCTCCTTCCCGTGAATTCCAAGCCTGCTCTGCCTCCCGCCCTAAAATCGATGCTCATTGATTTCCCTGCACTCTCTGAGGTGGAGTCAAAAGAGGGGACAAAGGAGATAAAACCACAGGCCAAGCGCTGAAGTACCTCCACTGTACTTGTGTGCGCAGGGACTGATATCACGGCTGCAAGAGCCGAGGAATAAAGAAACGGAGTAGCATAAATGGCATCGGCTGATGTCTTGGTTATTTCATGGCAGGAAACAACATACTGGCACATAAGAGGAAGTGAAGTACGTGGAGCATTGGGCAAAGTCAAAAAGCAAATAAATGTGTTGGGCTGAAAAAATTTGACATCTGACCTGGACATGGAAAATATCTTTTTTTTTACAAATCCATGAACAATAATCACATTTTTATTTGACGTTTGCATTAAAAAATAGTGGAAACCAACTGAATGCCACTGAACTCATTTGAGTGTAATAGTATTTGACTGTTATCAGTCCATATTGGTACTCCTCAACATATCACAGTAGAAATTGGCACATGAGTGTTCAGTCCTTCCATAGTTATCCATTACTGGACTTGACATATTTAAACGTTTCATAACACATGGCATCATCTCCAAAATGCAAATTTGGTCCTGTGACATCCAACATCTGTGTAACTGTCCCAAACAATCTATTATCATAATCAAAGATAGTTACATTACTTGTTGACATTCAGATTTGAGTTGTTTGCTGTTGTATGTAAAATAATATGCATGGACTTTTTGTCATAACAACTGTTACAATGAAAGATAATCAAACTATAATTCATTGATATTGATGCAAATGGGGAATACAGTTTGGTGATCTACCATCTCTATACAATTATGTCACATAAGTGGTTTTATAATATAAGGAATTCAGTTATTAATTGTTGTTATTGATGTTGGTTTGTCAGAAAAATCTAAGCAAACTGTTCATTTCAACTCAAACGGGCCCACGATTCTGTCTGAGATCCATAAATTTAAGTTCTCATTTCTTATCAAAATAAACACAACCAGGCATCCACCCTGAAGTTCCTGCACTGTTTGAGGTTGGGGAGTTAAGTTCTGTCAAGTGGTCTCTTTCCTCTGGTGCAAACTGGAGCTCAGACGTGCTTGCATCTGCAAATCCCAGCTCCTGCACCTCTTATATTCTGCAGCCGGGGAAAAGCTTGAAATAATAATCCTGCAGAGAAATTTAGAGCCGCTCATGTACGACGCAGCCTTGAGCTCTGAGATAATACACAGTCTGCAGCAGCCAGACAATAAGCAGTAGATTTGTGCAGCTCGTACAGTCACTTTCCAAACTCTGACTGGATCTATGTGGGACAAATGAGGAATATTTGATAATAACATTGTCTTTGAATAACATCTTACCAAATCAAACCAGTTAGTGCTGGTCTCAGAATGACCTGATATACTCATAGAGTTGTGTACTCATGATACTACTAAGTTGGATTTGTTAGAGACATGCTCCCTCTAGTGGCAGAAGAAGTACAACTCCACATAGTTTCAATATTTTTTAATCCGATTTTTGTCGTTTTGTACTTGCATGGGTAAACCAACATTGTATATACACATTTGTCTTTTGGGAGAAATTGATAATGATAATAAAAAAAGAAAAAATCAAAAGTGCATATATATGATAAACAAAAAAGAAATAAATTAACACAGAGGACTTCACACAAACTATCAAAGTTGAATGAACAGTTTTCTTAACTGTTAAAAAAGGAAAACAAAAAAGACACAAAAATGACATAACAGATGCCCTAATGGAAATGATTGTAAAAATATAAAAATGCTTTTTACAGATAATGCAGATGTCATGAACCTGGTACAGGGAATACAGTAAAACAGCCGTAATAAGAAAATACCCTCACAATAAATGGGACATACTCTAATTGTACAAGATGTAAAAAGTAAAACATAAAAAGGTCAATGCAGAGATGCGAGTGTTCTTAGCTTTAAACAAAATCAAAAGACATTCATTCATCATGCAGCTCTTTTGTCTCCTTATCGTCCAGACACAAGCTCACCTCTACAATTAGTTTTGCTTAAGGCTTCTGTTGTTTTGTAGTGTTTACATTTGTATAATGTCCTTAAAAGCCTCGTCACTACGACCAAAACAGTTAAAAAATAAAATTCTAATACCCCAAAAGTTCACAATTTTGAGCATTATTGATACCTGCTGTGTTGCTGTTGCACCATAATCGAGGGCCGGAGGAATGGTCTGTTTTAACTGGACAACACAGACGTTCACTTACTATAAAGTCAGTGGTTTGGGATGATTGTAGTAAACACAAGTCTAAGACACTCGTGTCCTGCTCAGTTCTGATAATCATCACAATGTGACACCACTGTGAAGATTAGAAAGTGTTAACACAGACACCAGCATAATGATACAATTGTCCCCAACAGGTTGTACTGTCATTTAGCCGCTTGTTAGCAACCGCTAATTTAAGTGCTGAGAACATCACAATTGACCATTTGGCTATTAACAAATCATGAGTGTTCAAGCCTTGTGTCTTATTTCAGGTCTGTTGCTGAGAAGTTGCTTCAAGGCAAACCAATCCAAAGTGTTAGAATGCTAACATACATTCCAGGTTTCAGGACACATTCCTGCAGCACTCAAATCTAAAAATCTGTGGCTCAAATGTAATATTATGTTTTGTCCCTTTCAGTGGTTAGTTAATTTTTTATTTAGTGGCACAGTTTTTTTGTAAAACATCTGCTAAACTAACCGTCTAGCCCTGAAACCGGTAAACAAGTAAACTGAAAGCTCAGCACAGGATTCTTGAATCGTGATTGACTTCTGCAGGTTTGTGTATTTACAATTACAGTGATTGTTTTTCTGCCCAGTTAAACCAGTTCATCAGAAACCAAACCTGTGGCACCGTTTTAAAGAAATGTAAAACATTTCAAATAAAATGTATTAAAAGTCACATCATGATGAAAAAAACAGATGTGGCATTAAAAATACAAAAACTGAATATTCATATTTAAATGTCACATTTCATTATGTCAAATATAAAACTACTTATTTGCCACCTTTCTGTATTGCATACATATGTTACCACTGAAGTGAGAGGCCGTTACACAACACATACACACATATACATATATTAGGCTTTGTAGTAACCACATAGAGCATCCATAGTGTTGTCTCTGCTGGTGTACAACTGTAATTATTTAACATCTTGTCAACAAATAAAATAACCTACCGGTGTGGTAGGAGCACCCAATGAGCCCATATCAGCAGAAAGTTCAAAAATATATAATGTGGAAAAAATATAAAAACTAAAATGGAAGAATGCCAAAGAATACAGCATTAAATAGTTCAACTAATAGGCAATTGTTCTGAAAGCTGAATCCCTTTTATAGGAAACACCAAGTTCAATGCCAATGACAATTTTCTAAACATCAGAATGGTGTGCAAATGAAGCGATGGGGTATACCAGCCACGCTCCGCCTCCTTCTGTACAACAGCTGCAGACTCTTGCATAGTTAATGAAATACATGCATTAGATTTTTCATGCAAATACTGCATTCCTTAATCGTTTGGAATTCTGTACACTGGCGACATAAAACGTATAGAAAAACGGATCATAAAGGCAAAGACGAGGAGGAGAATGGAAATAAAACGATATGATGACAACGTGATTTCTGTCACACTACAAATGGATCTGTGACATCTTGTTTCGACACATTTGTATATTTTGATAAATATGATTTGAAAAAGCACTAATAGTACTATTGCGGTTTCCAGTGGGATTTGAGTCGCTTGTTTTTGGTCGATCTTCAGCTTCCCCACTCTGACTGATGCATCTTACACAATGACTTGATTGATGGGTTAACATTTGAATAAATTAACATTTTAAATCAAGGAAGCTAGTGCTGAGAAGGTGTTATGTCGCTAAATGATGGCCTGGTGCAACAGTATATCACTATATAGTGTGGATGGGATGGCATTTTTGCACTGGATTTTGAATGATTACAGAAAAATGTTTTGAATCATAAAAGTAAAATAATTCTTAGTAAATCTTGGGTTCGTGTTCAAGAACGAATTTACTTCTATGACCGAGAAGCCATTCAAATAACCTGACTGATGGGGGGAACTAGTGGAATTGTTAGCATGAAACCTGCATTTTAGGGCTCATTCCTGTGGCACTTTACACAGCTCCAACGTTAAAACATGTTAAATTCATGTTACACATACACAGTGCTTTTTGGCAGCTCTGCAATATATGACACACCACACACAGCAACTTACACTGGACAATAGTACAGAGTAGCTAACTAAAATTTCCTGAAGTCAGAATCTCAAACTGTGACAGCCATCCCAGCTAATCCAGCATATCTAATCTAATACTCTACGCTTAGATGATGTTTTGATAAAATCATAAAAGGTATGGATAAATGAGGAATGGTTGGAAAACAAGGCAACAGGCTGCAGCGTTCAGATTTTATATTTGTACAGAACGAAAAGTCTTGAAACGTTTGGCTGGAAACGAGGTGTACTCGAACTACTACCCATGTTGACAATGCCCTGACAAAGTATGAGGAAGATGATAATCAAAGAATCCAACTGTGAGATGAAAAACGGCGACTTAAAGTTAGACAAGTGAAATTCAACAGTTACATCAAATTGTCCTGCTTTGATCCAAAGTGCTGCGCACGTGTTCCTGACAGATTATGACGTAAAAAAGAGCAGCTACAGGAAAACCACCACAACAAAACAACAAGAATGTCCTTTTCATGGTCTGTGGATATTTGAACACAACAGTCAAACGGTTTCCAATGGAAGTTGTGGACAGTTCCACGGAATAGGTGGCCAGTTAACTTTTAACACCAGGCAACTCTTTCACCACTCGACATCACTTTTACATCCTGATATGCAAGAAGAAAATGCACTCCAAAATTCATGAGGACTCCTATCTCCAAACTCACAAACAGACCATGTAAACAACATACTTGACCCTTTAATGTTGGATGGGAATTCCACTGAAACATCTGAGAACTAATGTAAACCTGGTTTAAGCTACAGAGAAACAGCAGACAGACAGAAACACTGTGGAAGCTTAACTTGAATGTTTAAATCAAAACCTGCTTTGTACTGACATATCCTCATTCATTCTCTGAAGACTTACACTATGCTGGTATCTACTGTATGAGTATTGCAATTTATTCTACAAGAGTAAAGCTTCAGATTGAGGTCATGACAGCTGCAGTGACACCAACCTGCGTGTGTCATCACACTACAGACTTAGTATTGGCCTTGCGGCGCCTGAAGAACCCGGCCTACGTTTGATTTGAAGAACACAAACGGTTTTGCGATGAATGAAATGGCTCATTATTGACATCCTGTTCTCGCCAGACGACGTTCTAATAAAAACGTAGCACTGCGCCCTCCGATGGGCTTATGAAGAACAATGCCAGCGGGTTTCTGGTGCACTGACATTTACATGCTCACGGTTGTGAATATTGTTTGTCCACTGAGGAAACGTCAGTGTCAGAAGAGCAGTGGTCCGTTACAGCACCGGTAGGAATGAAGGGGTCGTGACCCCTGAAACATTGAGACAAATGTACCTTTTTTACCTTTTAAGTCTAACAGCCTGTTGATTCTACTTTAAGATATGTCTTAAAAACATGTACAATCTTAGACATCATGTCGACAATGGGATACTTACATTGATCGTGTGTGCGTATGTGTATATTTATATATAGCTATATATCGAGAACTGTTAAGGGGAAGAGAAAACTACTTTATCTATACAAAGTGCAAACAACAGAACATTCCTACTCAGTGATGCATACAGTAGTTTACTACTATGTTGCCAAAGGCAAGTATTTGTTTCCATGTACAGTACTGGAAGGCGCTTGAGATCATTTTCATCTTGCTCATGGGGAGGAAAATAAATGCGGCTTATCTTACATACTTCTGTCCATATCTGTGCATAAGTATTCATCTATATACTGTATATATTGATATATGTTCAATTTAAAGGGTCTCGTTCCAAAACTCCGCCTCTTTGGAGGAAAAAACTCAGTAAGAATCTAATAAAATACATTTCTTTTGAAAAGATACTAGTATCAAACAAAGATAAACGTATGCCTCACTTTTCATTCTGCTCTGTAGTCTTTCTCTCTTTTGGTGTAAACCCTGATATCACCTCGCCTAACATTTAACTTTTAGCAGTCCTGGTCCTCTCGAGACAAAATAACTTGAGGTTAACCGATGCTGTGAGGCATTTAAAAAAGTGTGTGAGTTTAGACTGCAGGTTTTAAAATCGACCAATGGCCAGTTTGATGAGCAGTTTAAACAGTTTAAAACAATCCATAAAAAGTATATGAACATTTTGCCACGACTTCTCTTCTGTACGTGTGTACTTGTATCTCCATCTTTGGGAGGACCGAGTCATATTATGTCCAATATTGTCCAATATGTGGGAAACGTTTCTGGTATTTATTTTTTTTTTACTCAATATCCTGAGGCAGAGGTAGGGCTCACTATCACAGAAACGACTTTTCCAGAGGCTGCGAAAAACACCTTATCTTAGATATTTGTTCTACTTGATTGAGTTGACATCGCTGCAGCGGACAGAGACTGATAGAATCAATGATTAGGACACTTTCGACATCAACTGGGAGCAGATGACCAATCACAGAGACGGTGCCAACCGCACAACAAGAGCAGTCTGGGCTTTTCTGTGAGGGAGGGGGAGGAGCTCTGTGGAGCATTTTAGGTAAAGAAATTAAACAGTAGCTAAAGTGACAACGGAGTTAAACAGTTTTCTGAACATCTGAAACCGTAAACCTTTTTAGCAGTTTTACTAAATACAATTATTTAGGATTTTTTTTTTTTTTATCAATGAGGTTCCTCGCAATGACAGACGTACAAGTATGTGTGCGTTTGGGTGTGAGAGCACATCAACTCTGTCTATGTATTTATGCAGAGACATTTATCAATGTTGTGGTTCATACTGTGTTTAGTTTTAAATACATAGAGGAGGTTTTCAACAAATGTTACTCTACAAGTCCTACATTGCTGCATTGCTGGTGCATACGAGGATGAATGTCCCTTATTCTTACAATCTTTAATGTACAAGATGCTGCTTCTCAAACCACTTTTATCTGCCTGCATATATTTTGAAGACATAGAACAAGCCTCTTGTCTGAAGGAAAGATAATTGGATTTCAGAACTGCAAAAGGGGGGATTCTG
The DNA here is from genome assembly GCA_016785325.1 of Chascanopsetta lugubris. Lineage (NCBI taxonomy): Eukaryota > Metazoa > Chordata > Actinopteri > Pleuronectiformes > Bothidae > Chascanopsetta > Chascanopsetta lugubris. The sequence continues at coordinate 114,124 of JAFBJT010109241.1, forward strand.
TCAGCTGTCAAAGAGGCTTCGAATGCTTAAAGTGTTTGTGCTGTACAGCCGAATGGAAATAGCATGCATATGCATCATCCATGCCACAAAATGTCAAATACCTTTCTCTCCGGTTTTCTCATATCAGTGATTTTACCTGATGCTCAAAAGGTGAAAAAATAAAACCTATCAGAAAACTAGGATTTTATGAAGACGTGTCTGACAATGGAAATGAAGGAGTACCTCTCGTAGAGTGCATCTCAAAATGCTATGATCTAGGGATTCACTTCCAGACCTAAGAGCCATCCTCTGTATCAACAGAACCACAACATTTTATGTGTCTCTCGACAAATACACGCGGTGCTCTCTGAAACATAGGCACAAAGAAACTAGCTGCAATATGTACGTTCAATATGACTCGAGATGGTTCGTATCATTGAGGCCTCTGTGTTGTACGTGCGGGGGATTGCATGCTAGACGACAGCTTTCGGGAGGAGGTCATCCTCTCGAGAGGCTTCTTCCCGTTGGTGGCAGACTTGAGACTTACATCGGAAGTGGAAGACTTGGACTTGCCTACATTAAGTATAGTGCGACTGAGAGAGCTGGGGGGCTTGGAAGACTCTTTTGTCTCAGACTTTGTCTCACCTCCACGAGTCACTGTTGCCGTCTGCGAAGACACGGTGTCTTCGGCCTTTACGTTCTCAGCGCTGACCTCCTTGGCTTGTCCGTTTTGCTTGCACATCCTCTCTGAGGACTTCTTGGCAAGCAAGGTACTTTTCCCCAAATCAGCCGACCGGCGGCTTTCCCTTTGTCGGAGGGCGCTCTTAAAGAAAGACAACCCTTTTTCTTCGGACTTGCTGCTGCGCTGCAGGTCCCTGGTGGACACGCTTGGCGAGCGCAGGCTCGTGACGGAGGAGCTGCTGCTTGAACTCCTCACGGATCTCTTTTCCACGCGGTTGCTCTCCCCACTCTTGGAGAGCGACGAGCGAGCTACGGAGCTGCCTCGGAGATTGTTGGCCAGAGGGCTAGTGTGCATAGAGTCTCGGCTGAAGCTCCGTTCGACCTGTCGTTTGCGGCTACTCACAGTGCTTTTTTCTGCGACACTCGAATTCTTCTTTGCAGTCGGTGAGGGGGAAGCGGAGGACTGAGGTGTGGAGCGGACACATGGCTTATGTTGTGGTGTTGCGTCCAGGGTTTGAGTAGCCTCCTTTGTTTTCGATGGAGTACCACTGGGTGTTGAGGTGTTCTTCTTGGCATTCACACTCTTCTCTTTAGTATTGCTCAACTTCTTGCCTTTCACAGGTGTGCTGGAAGACGTCTCAGAGGAGGAGGTCTTGTGGGTTGCGCACAAACGTTTTTTGGAGGCTTTCTCCTGCTCCACTTTGCTGGAGCTCTTTGTGGAGCCTGCGCTTTCTGCCTTTGAGCCAAACCCTCCGATGCTGCTCTTTCGTTTCTGCTCTTTGGAGGGAGTGGCTTGGGCGAGGAGTATGTTTTGGTCTACAGCTGTAATCTGGTTGTTGTTTTCCGTGGCCTCGTTTTTGTTGTTCTTCTTTTCCACTGGTGTGGGGGCCCTGCAGTACATCATGTCCATGTACCGCTTGTTGTTGTCCTGGTCACTTAAGTTGCTCTCCATCATTGACAAGGGTGTTCTGCTGCCAAAGTAGCGCTCGTGTCGACTGTAGCTGCCAAAGCAGGACGTGGAAACCTTGTCATCGTAGGCCTCTCCTATTCTCTCCAAGGGAGGTGAACATCGAGAGTCAAGGGAGAACCGTGATGGTGAGTTGGATCTCATCTGCAGCTTGGCGGATAGAGACCACGACGGCTTTATCCCACTGTCACTGAGGGCTAAAGGACTCGCGATGGACGACCTGGAGGACACACTCTGGCGCTGAATGCTCCGCACGAAGGGCCGCACAGAGAATCCTCCTAAAAACAGGGCACGGTTTTAGAAAGATCTGCACTTTTTGTCAAATCCTCTCCAGAGACGCATACGCAGCACTCCTGGCTGTCTAAGTCATAGCTCAAGTGGCCTCAAGTGCTGTAGGAAACCATGAACTAATCCAGATCACAGCAACTCAACAGCAACAGTGACTTTAACGCAACTAAAAATAAATCCCTGCAATGTGGCAGGAAGTTCCTGTGATATGTCATTTCAGTTTTTCCACAGCCTTTTTAAACTTTTCCCTAAACCATGTTTCAACAACTTAAATTAGCTCAAGTGAGTTAACAAATTGACTAAAGGCTTAAAGCACGACTACTAATGCAACAAGCTGGTGCCAAAATGCATGGTTCTGACACTCAAATTAAAAAAAGAGATGGTTACATAGAAAAATGCATTACACAATCTGAACACATCATCCAAAGACATCTGTCAAAGTTAAACATCAGTTTTGCAAGGCCAACAATTATGGAACTACGCTCACCCTGTATTCTGGAGGGTTACATAAAGCCTGCATTTATATTAACCACAAACGGCAGCTCTATCCAACATCTGTCTCACTGTTCTCCTGCTTCTCTCAAGCTTTAATGGTTCTGTTTTGTGCTCCTTGGAATTTACTTTGACAACTGACAGGCAACTTTTGATACAAAGAGAATTATTGTGAGACGGTGCAAAGCACTCTTGTCGCAAAGGTTTTCGTTGCTTGTTTGACACTTGAATAAACAGCACTACACTATAAGCGCACATATTATAAGACAGGAGGTGTGAGTGTGTGTGTGTGTAATCAAACTGTTATAATGTAATATCCGCATCTGTCTCACCATCATCCTCGCTGCGTTCACACGGGAACTCGACCGACTCAGCCAGTGAAGCCAGAGAGGTGCGTCTGGACGAGGCTCCAGAGGCCAGGCTCGCAGGCCTGCTGCCAGGCAACCTATTAATCCAGTGGTCACACAAGGATGAGCTGGTGGAACCTGAGAAGAAGTATTCGTTGACTTTAGAGTTCCCGTGTGTACCGTTTAGGTGACGACATATGCGTGTCGACAGGAATAAACTGGGAATATAAAAGCCATGCTAGGACTTGTGACTATGGTCATGGAAATAATGCAATACAAAGACGAGAACAAAATCTGACCAGCAACGGAGCTGTTGGCCGACCACGAGGGAATCACCGTCCTCCTCTGATAGAAGAGTATGTAGGCCGTCTGCTGACACACATCATCATCCGCAACCGGCGACACCTCACTGTCGTCAAAGCAGTACCACTGGCCGTCGATGGAGTTCTTGCAGTACGCTGAAGAAATAAAGCAAAAGTATAATTTGAGTGTATAACTGTCTTATACCAAAGACATCAATTCACCGATTCAAGTTCAAAGAATGTGGCAGTTTTATATGACAAAGAAAGGAGACTTAGTGAGTTTGTTTGTTCGTTTGGAGGCTGGTGTGGTCTTACACTATACCACCATCTGCTGTTTATAAGTAGAACTATGTCAAAATGACAAACATTTTGATTACCAGTGTAGTGTCCTCCGTGCATATTCCCATGGTGGTTGCACACAGCATAGAGGTCATACAGGTAGTCATCTGGGTTCCTTCCTAGGCCGTAAGGTCTCCTCCATGGCGACCAATGAGAAGGTAAACTCCAGCTGCTCTGACTCCTCTTCACCACATGGGGTGCCATGTCCATGCCCATTAACGGGAACCGCACCATGTTCTGCATCTTCACCCTCCGGTCCCCCTCCTGAGAGAGAGCACGCGAGACTCAGTGAAACAGATCAGCACTTTCGAAACAATCCTCAATTATGTGCTATTTGCACTGCACAGCGAATTTTAGGAAGGAAATAAGGAAATAGGGCTCGACATCCAAGTGTGACATCTGGTGCCCATTGTGCGAAAAAATAATTGTTCCTGCTCTTGCTGATCAGGGAGTTCGTTTGAGTTCACTGATTTGTACCTGTCTGAACCTCTTGAGATGCAGTATGAGTACATCCGGAAGCGTCCACAGGCTGAGCTTGATGCGGCCCTGTTGCAGCTGCTTGCAGTGGGGACAGCGCCAGGCATCGTCTGGGGCCAGCTGAAACATAGAAATGCACGCGTACACACACGCACACACGCACACACGCACACACACACACACACGCACACGCCAAGCAGCAGCCATGAAGGACAAGCTCTAACCACAGTGCTTATAAAAGGAGGCCCAGTTTTCCACAAGCTCCTCTCTGGTCTCCTCCAGAACATCTGCAGGCGAGTTAAACCACCACGTATACATAGGTCCATGCTCAGAATCCAAACATAGCAGTTGGAGTCAACTAAATGGGAAAATTGCAGCAAGGAAAGGGCTTTTTAAAAGTGTGTGGAAGAATAATAAACCATAAGACGGTAGACAAATGTGAGCGTATACCTCAAAATATCCTGACAAGCTCATATGTAAAGAGGCAAACCTGACATGTATTTATGTTTTAACATAGAGTCTGCGGTCTGAAATGTTACCTGCTCCTCCTTGGTGTAGAGTTGGAAGCACTGAGCGAGGGTGCAGGCCTGCGGCTGGTGGTGATGTTGTCTGTGCAGATACACGCTCTCAGCATCGGGGATGTACTCGTCTTCAGTATGTCCGAACAGACTGTGGGAAAACAAAACACTCTGTCAGTGAGGATCATGGCCATCTGCATTCAGAATGTTGTCAAAATATTTAAAGTAATGCTTTAATAGTAATGCTTAGTCTCATTTCTTGTCTTTTGATGAGTTGTATGGCTATTCCGTGTATGCGAGAGGGATCTCTTTAACAGCATGACTAACCCTCTCCAGCACAGATATTACATACCAAAGGATTATTTCAATGATTGGCTATTATTATGCGGCAAATATCTGACAAAGCACCCCTGTTGTCAAGTCATTAGTTCTAAAGAAAAAGTGTGCAAGTCTTAACCGCTCTACACAGTCATTAGCTTAAGTGAGGAAATAAGAGCTGGTAGCGACATGGGGAACGGGGAAAGGATTCATTCATCAAAGCAGGAGTAGGTGGAACTGCAAACCTTCCTGTTACAAAAGCCAACTGTGTGAAACATGGTACATGAGGGAACAATGAGGACTAGAGGGATTAGTTAATTGTATTGTTATACTTGAATATCATCGAATGAGAGAATGTCACTGTCACGATCAATGGAATTAAACTGAAGAAGCGATGACACATGTACTACTTGAAATGTGTCAGTCTTCCCAGCAGAGACTCACATTTAGAAACAGGTGTCAGGATTAATCTTTGGCAGCTTGTTGGTGCTGGCACTGATTCAATGATGAGACTCTTGATTTTTTTTCCTAATTTACACATAGAGATTCATTTTCCCAAACAGTTTGCAAACTAAGCAGCTGTGCTGTTATGTTCTTCCAGGTGTAAAAAGGAGACCAAGAGAGAAAAATATCACAGCAAATAAAACAACAGTGGTTTAACTGGCTTTTGTTGATAAACACCACAGTTTGGTCCAATGACGACAACAGAAGATTTCAAAATCCAGCTGCCTTTGCTGCGGGCAAAATAACAATTGCCTTGACGAAACCACACAGCCCACAGAGAACATGAATCTCTGTCACTCACTAGTCCTTCGTCTCTTTGTCCCACTCCACCACGATCTTCACATGAGGAGGTCCGCCCTGTCCACAGGACTTGTACGCTCTGTGACAGGAACAAATGAAGTTATTTCAGCCTGTGTCATTTATAAATGGGATTTCATATCATCTGTCACTGTGGGCTCTGAAAGGCTTTTTTGTACTGTACTTCTGTGCCTCACAAAGCACAGGCAATTTAAAAACAGGGTCAATACAAAGGGATTTTTAATCAAAAGTGAGCACACAGAGATAACATCAAACTGAATCCTCTAAAATAACAGACAGTAACCCAACTAGAGACAACTTAGTTGCCCGGAAAACTTACACTGATAATTCACAGTCATGAGCAAACCAACAATAATTTTCCACACTGACACAGATGAGAATTGTTGCAACTTGTTCTTAAATGACGACCCAATGTAGGTAAAAAGCCAAAAATGTTGTACTGTCGTGTTTACAAACCGCCAAAATCCTGTTTGGGCAGATGATCTAATCAGAGATAGTCGGAGCTGACACACTTGGATATAATTATGAACTCATCCTGTTACCAGAGATGACAGCATTGCATAGTATAGTGTAGTATGATATAGTATAGTATCAAAATGTACACGGGGGCTGTCTTTAGAGCCTGGAAAATAGTAGAAATGGCACAAAAAACAATAGGACCTTCACTTTGCTTGGTCCCTGGGCCTAAATCAGGATTTCTATGTGATTGTGAACATTGAATTTGACAGATACGTGTCAATCATTTGCCCTCTAGTTAAATAATCATATTAAAAATTATGCAAAAGCAGGGGAAATTTTTGTTTCAATAAGCCAGGAATTTATTCATTTGTGCCGCTAATTCATTTATTACATCAATCCTGTCATTGTCTATTAATTGCTAAAGTTTGAATATACATCCAGCGTTAATTATGCTTTAATTATGCAGTAAAACAATGTAAATATCCAAACTGACCTTTCCACAGTTGGGTGACACAGTGGTCGCTCGTCTTGGGGAAGGAGGTAGGTTATGCCGACAACGCCAACCACCCGCAGACTGAAAGGTCCCACCTTCACAAACACAGGCCATATTCAGTCAGTCTGTTCTAGATGGCAATCATTTTCACTTGGGACAGTTTATTCCTCCTCTACCTGAATATAGACCCCAGGCCTCAAGAGGTGACGCATTTTCTCCAGGATCTCTTTCTGTAGGCCATCCCAGGTCACGGTGCGCTCCATGTACAACACAAATGGCAGGCCGAATCTAAAATAAACACAATATGTAGTTCCATTAGTGGTAATTCCTCTTTACACAAATCTTTATCATGGTTAATCACAGGCTAGAAAGTACTGTGAATATAGTACCTCTTTCCTTGGTGACCGGTGCAGGCTCTGTTACACACCAACAGGATCATCTTTTCTGGTCCCAGGTTTTTATTAGGGGATGCAGTGACAGGGGTCATTGCCCCCTGCATGAATGATGGAGTCCGGCTTATTTCACTCCCGTACTTCAAGTTGTTATGGTTCAGATTCGCCAAAAGACTCCCTGTGATCACATGTGAAAGAGAAATCTATTGGAATCTGCTTTGCTGGTTTGATTTAGAAAGACGAATATTTAAAGAAAGCCTCGCCTCTTTTTGTGCGTAGGTTTTCCAGTTTGAAGGTCTCTGGTGTCTCAAAGGCAAAGATGGAGTCGCTCTCTTGGATGATGTCAAGATCGTCGTCGTCATCACAAAACGAGCGATGGAAGCCGTCATAGTACATTTCCGTCAAAACAAACTGAAAGTAGAAAAAGACATGTCCATAACTCATCTAAATAACAAGTCTTACCCCTCCTTGGCTGTCGGTGACATTTTCTCTCATGGCATTTTAACCCCCTAGCTTTTCATCAATGTTTGAACTTGGCTGTCACCGCCCTCAGGACAAATGTGTTTATAAATATCGGTGTATTGAGCTCCCACTCCAAGAAAACCCACGGCTTTGACAGAGAAACTGGTGAGAGCTCAATGTGTGACTGCGACGATACAGTCTCATACTGGTGGAGCCTGAGCTGATAGGTGACAGAAATTGTACCTGGTCCATCGGGATCTTTGTCTCGCGTGACACGGCATCTCGAAGGCGGTAGACGGTGCTGTTGAGGGGAACGGCGACTCCGATCCTCATACAGTGAGAGTATTTGCCCTGGTAGACTACAGTCACGTACAGGGGCCTGGCAAAGCGAGGGTATCATCAATTATTAAGTCTACTCGACAATTAGGGTTTATTTTTATGATGCTGTAAACATGAGAACACCTTCACTGATGCTTTATAAAACATAAACACTGCAATTTTTTTGTATTTCCTGTACTGGGGGCTGGGACCAAATGTGTAGTGTGGACTGGTAGCTGGAGGGATGCCAGCTCCTCCCCCTGGGTGCTGCCAAGGTGCTCTTGAGCAAGGCACCGAACCCCCAACTGCTTGGGGCACCTATATATGGCAGCGCCCTCACGCTGACATCTCTCCCCTTGTGCAGGATTGTGTTTGATGTGTGTGTATTTGTGTGTCTCAATAACTGTATGTACAGCATGTAAAAAAAACAAACAAGCATGTAAAATGAATAACAGAGTGAAATATGAATTTCCCCTTTGTGGGGAAAGATAATCTTAATCTTACTGCAAGAACACCTTTAACTAACAGTGTTATTTTGCTTTCAAAATGTTAGGTCTTCCCTCCTTCCATGTCTTTTGTAGCTCCCTTACACCTTACAACCTGCAACCCCCCCCCACCTTACCAGGCTACATTCCTCCTTAACCACACACACTCACTGCTTTTAGGGTCTGGCCCTTGAGAACTTGTCAACACACATCATCATGGAAGGTGCCCCCCACCCCTTGAAGAACGTCTACACGCTTGTGTTTGCTTACACAGTAGCAGAACAAACATTCTGTACATTTTTTGAAAGCTCTGGCTCAGCTCAGGTGTTCACACTCACCGCGTGTGTGGTAGTGGGATCGGTAAGGAGATGCAGAGGAAGGGATCAAATGTGTTGCTCTGTTTTTGGCAATGTGGGCAAGTTAGAGATGACCTGTTTGGGCAAATATAAATATATTTTAATGAAGCTAATAACATAGAAATGGCGATGGAAAAACAAAGGATTTCTACAGGCCTTTTGAAACCTACCTGTACTGAGCCTGGAACAGTTCTTGTACAAACGACCCGGCAGAGAGCGGGGGAGAGGGCCCCTCTATACTTTGGTCGTCTTCCTCAATAGGAGGCTGAACAAACAAACAGGTTTTACGAGTCAGATTTAGCAGTTGTGAATAATGGGGGTTTGTCATTTCACTTGACAGCCAAGGCGCCGGGACTCTGTAATTGACTAGTCAGAGGAAACAAGATGAGACAAGCCTGGTTCAACTGCAATGTGAGAACAGCTCACCGCACCTCCGGCACACTGAGTCACACAAACACCTGCAAAATCAAATGCAATGCAGCAAAATATACAGGTGTGTAGGGCTGAGCAATGGGGGAGAGATTCATTCATCAAACCAGAAATGTACATTCATTGAATCTTTCGGTGTGGAGGGCAAACCCCCTTCCCCAAACACACACCAGGCTGTGTCATTCACCTTTATAGCTGGCCTGCTGTTGGGGTTGACCGTGTTCAGGTCCTCGTGCACTCTGTCCAGCAGCCACAGCAGAAACTCCTGAGCATCGTGCTGAGCGTTCCCTTTAAACTGTGTGGCGCTTTTAGACACCGCATTCTGCAACGGATCGTAAAACCCAAAGGTTACAATGCATGCTGGGTCACAACCTCTACAGCAATGACGATTCACAAGGAAAGATGTCATTTAATTGTGCGCTGTACCAATTAAATGAACATTACAACAAACTTTATTTATTGAATTGGATTTAAAGGCACATTGTATAGGAGTTTAGGGAATCGAGGGGTAACTAAATATCAAAATATGTTTGATGTGTCCCTTTTGGGCAACCGTAGATATATGGTAGTGAAACATGGTGGCCGCTGTAGCGATCCTAGTGTCAATATAATGAGCTCATTAAGATTATAAGATGGTTATATTCCAATAAAAACATAGGCATAATGACTTTATATTCGATTTGTATGAAGTACAAATGAAAGCAATAAAAAATGGTCACCATTAATTTACCCACTGGATCTTTAAAACAATTGATAACTTATAAAAAAGAGAAAAAAAGTACAATTGATTTGTGTCTTGACACTGGTTGTTGTCACTTATCTCTGCACTGTCACTTGTGACAGTCTGTCTTGATGTGATCACCCTTGCCATTCTTACCTTGAAGTCTCTGCTGTGCTGGGGGGTGTACTCAAACGTCCATAAAGCCCGGACAAGTCCTGACAACTGTTCCGTCACCTCTCCTTTAGCCAGGGGACCCTTCCTCTGCAGATGCACGCCATTTGTCTTGGGCTTGTCCTCGTCCCCCTCCTCGCCTTTGTAGTGCTCCAGCACCAGGTACTCAGCGAACAGCTCGGTGTTGCTGAGGCACTGCAGGATGGCGTTCATGAAGCAGGTATTGCCGTGGTTCTTCAGCCCCGACACCCCGGGTACCCTCTCCCCGGACAGGAACCCCTCCATGTCCCCATCGTCCATGGGCACATCTTTGCTCCCTGATTTAAAGGTGGAGAATCCTCCATCGTCCTTGTCGTCCTCCGTTTGCACCTCAGATCCAAAGTGGGACAAGGCAGTGAGAGTCCTGACGACTCTGCTCATAAAACTACCCACAGACCTCACCGAGCCTCGCCGGAACAGCTTCTTACTGAAGCTCGACTTCTTGTCCTTGGTCGCCGCTTTGCACGACATGGTTTCAGAGTGACAGGCGTTCGAACACCTCAGACAGATGCGATGTGCAGTGTCAGATCCATCACACTGGCCACTACATGCTGCTCTCTCACCATATGTTTTTTAAAACGCCAACGCGGTAACGTTAAACAAACACAGAGCAAAACAAATGTTAGCCGGTTGTCACATTTTGAACCAATGTCTCTACTTATACAGCCTTCAGCTAGGTGTTTGCCCTTAAAACACACGTTAACGTTAGCATTTCGACATCCGTTACGTAGAAAGTGCAGCACGTTACGTTTGTCGCCTCAGCTGTTTGTGTCTGCCACTTGTTCCACTGGTACCTTGTTTTTGCGGTTCAACTTCCAGCCCCGCAGCAATGAATCAACATCGGGTATGTCGAAAAGCGGAGACAGCAGTGTTAGCTACAGCAGACTAGCGCTAGCGCTAGATACAATAACAAGAGCCGCGGAGACCGCGACAGCTCCTTCCAGCGAACATGTTCGGGCTCAGCAGACGCACAGAGTCCGCCATGTTGTTCAGGTAAATCCAGCTGGACCGACGACCGAGTCTGAAATGTAGTGAAACTCACATTTCTCACATATTTGGAGGCACATTCGGGCTAAGCTATCAAATAACAGAATCGTTTTTACTTCTTCTTCTTCTTGTTTGTGTTGGCAGCCAGGCCACTGGGTTTGCAGCCACACACACGTCCCCTGCTGGACTGGAGTGAGAGCGGCAGTCATTTCTAGTCCATCTGTTCTATTACATTCTATCCTATTTTACATATACATTAAGATGGATTATTTGAAATGTATATTGACAGGACTGGGCTATACAATGATTGTACTGCATTATACTGTATATAGTGTATGTAGTAGGTATTATACTACTTACTACATACATATAGTGTGAATACACAATTTGTAATCATATGACTCGTTTAAATGCATCAGTGAAAAAACAAGTTTAAAAGGTTACAAAACATGCACTGATTATTCATTACTGGCCAATATTTTCTTTTAGGCAACATCATGTACTGTGTAATATAGAGGCAGCCATGAATTGATGTATCTTATTTTCTTGGCTGAATAATTGGAGTCAAACTGTTGAGGACAAAAAAATAACCCTTATTGTTATGTTGCTGTTTCAAAAATGATGTAATAGGGGAAACAGTATAAATCTGACATTGCTGTTGGGGTTCCCTCTCCTGCCTGAGGGGGGCACAAGCGTCATGGGGAATGAGGAGGAGACTGGCGTTGGGGATGTGCCAGCTACACTGACTGCAGGGTCCACATGCACAAAGATGTGTCTAATCATCAGAGTATCTCATATACGCTTACATGTATACAATTACATACGATGTGTTTATTCTTGTATGATCGCACAAAAGTGATGTGCATGATGTCAAATCACGTCTATTTATATTAATGTCCATATGTTGTATACATGTGACGGCTAATGGTCTCCATGTCCATATGAGGTAAAGCAGGCTGCTGTCTTGACAACATGGTTGAAATAATGGACTCAAATGATGAAAGATGAATCATCCCTCTGAGTAGACTTCACAACAAGTTTTCTTTTGTCAGTGATGTGTGTCAAGAAGACCTAAATAAAGTAGAACAGAGGGAAAATACACCCACAGCCATGACAGGGATGCTTGGTTTTAATAAAGCTATATGAAGCTCCAGGCAGAAAGAAACATATTGATTTTGCCCTTGAGTCGATCCACAGTTTAAACATTATATTGACACAGTTGCAGTCCCCACTCTGTAAATACAGACAGGAAGAATTAGATATAGAAATAGAAAATGATTGAGTGATAATCCAACTCACAATCTATGTGTTGTAATAATCTTCCACAATCAAACCTGGCATGATGTTATAACAGTTGTTTATGTAGTTACATAAACCAAAGACGTGGCATGTACATGAGATAATGAAACCCTGAGAGAAAGAGAAAGTATTCAACGTACAAATATATCAAAATAAAACACATTGTTTCACCGCTATGTAATTATTCAGTTCAGGGGTTAATATGATTAAGTGTTTTTGATATAATTATTGTATGGCTTTGTTCTTGCTGATAAAGGGACCTCTATGTTGTAAATGTATTGCATAGAAAATAACTGGATGTCCTGCCTTGCTACTCCCTATCTACCTACCTACCTACCTATATATATATATATATATATATATATATATATATATAGTGTATGCAGGAAGGGCACCTACGTACCCACCTACCTACCTACAACCATAGTGTATGTAGATAGGTACCTAACTTTTTAAGTACCGACTTACATACCTGCTTACTTACCTACCTACCCCCCTACCCACCTACACATAGTGTATAACCTACCTACCTTCATACATATAACCTACCTACCTTCATACCTATACTTATCTACCTAACTAACCCCCCACCACCACTTACCTACATACCCACCTAGCCCCTACCTACATACACATAGTGTATATATAGGTACCTTCCTACCAACCCACTTACCGGCCAACCTCTGTATCTGAGGCCCCAGTCACTCTCTCTCTCTCGCTCTCTCGCTCTCATTTCTCTGCACCTCTGCACACAACAAACACAACAAAACGAGTCGGATCTGAGTGGGTGCATTTTTTCTGAACCCGTCAGCACTTTGCCAAAACCTAATTTACATAATTAAAACCATGGAAAACAAGAGGATTCCCTCTGTGCACTTCTCTAATGAACGCACTGATGAACGTGGCCTTTGAGAGCATTCAGAAAAGTCACATCTGAGAGACACACAACAACAACAACAACAACAACAACAACAAAAGCAACGGTGAACTGTGCTGGAAAACAACACAATCACAGCAACACAGAAGCAAGGACAGGATGTTTTGCCACACACCTCTGCTCCCAGCTGCCGAACATCTCATGTCGTCTCTCGGGAGGAGAGAAGACTCAGGGAGTTGCGGTAATGAGACAAATTATTACATTGAGTGACTGAATAATCTTTGAATGACTCTGGGAATCAGATGGAGGACAGAAAGTGACATTGATTGGTTGATAAATGACACAATTTGTATAAAAGAGTGCTACATTTAAAGAAAACAAAAAGAAAATGAGTCATCGAACACACGGTGCAAACATGTAATCAGATTCAAAAGCAGCTTTATTTCCTTCCCTCTGGGTCATAACCAAATCTTTCTCTTGATATTTGCCATGGACACATGAAGCAGCTGGAGCCAGCTGGGGAAGTTCTCTAGTGATGTGTCCATGGAAACAAGGCAAAAGGGTCACATATGTCCTATCACTCAACATACGAAAAGCCTCCTGCACGAATTTGCTGGGGTTTTTATGAAATGATGTTGCAGCAAAACAAATCATTATCATTCTTAAAAAAATATTTCTTGCTTTCCCTCATTAGTGCGTTGGATCTGGAATTCAAATGATCAAATACTCCAGTTTTTCCCTGTCAGGTTGGTTCTGTATTTTCTGCCCTTTTCCCCTTTTATACCCAGAGTGGTTACTTATTAAAATAAACAAATAAACAAAAGAGGCTCTTAACATTGGTAATTAGCCCATCATGGCCTGACCGAGGACCAAGTATTGAGTTGGGTTAGACCTGAAATTCAAAGGAGGTGGGATTAGACGTGAGGAAGTGTGGGTTTGTTTACCAGCTGCAATATTGTGCGATTGTTGACCTTTTACAAAAAAGGCCCCAAAACAGCTCCCCAACCTTTTCATTAATCTGCCGTGAGCAGGAGGGATTTGCACATTGTTCCAGCACACAGAGTAGATTCGATTTCATATAACCTGGACATTGTTTACTGGCATTAAAACGCCCCACGTACAATTGGTGCTTCTTGTCTTATATAGTGTGAAAACAGCGATAACAAAACTCCCTAATTGCAGGAGGAGCTTCGCTGGCGCTGATGAAGGGAGTCATTCGTAAATGATCAGTTTTTCACTCTACGGTTCCTGTTGTAATGGCTGATGTGTGAAATCATTTCTGTGCTTGGAGAGAGAGAGAGAGAGGGAGGGGGGGGGACACCTCTCCCCCAGCAAGCGTATAATTAATGCTCCTGTGCCTATTTAAAGCATTTGTGCACATGCCCTTCCTCCCGTGTGTCCATGAACAGGCGGGTGAGAAAGTGCCCGACATGTCCTTTAATACACTGTGCCATGCATCATCTGCATGTGCTGCAAGTATTAGCATGAAAGTGTCCTTTTTTTTTCTTTTCTTTTTTTACCAAAGCCTCATATGGAACACTTGGTCTAATTTTGTATATAGGTTATAGTAGTGTGGCAATAACATCATGTGTTATGTAGGACAGGCTGTCAAAAGAAAACAGGCTTCGGTCCATCTGGTCTGTTAGTCAACATTCAGAAGTCTTACCATGATTTATGCAAACACATTAATAACCTCTTGTGTAAACATGTCTTGCTATGATTTATGACTGTAAGTGTAATTTGTGTCTATGTGCAACACCTTCCTACATTCACTCTATCTCTCTCTATCTATCTATCTCTCTCTCTCTCTTCCTCTCTCTCTGCATGTGTGTAGCTGGATGGATGGATGGATGGATAGATAGATAGATAGATAGATAGATAGATAGATAGATAGATAGATAGATGGATAGATAGATAGATGGATAGATAGATAGATGACTCTATCGTAACTAACACGTTGCATTCACGTGTTGCTCGGACACAATCACGTTATCAGAGCGTATTAAGTCAAACCAAACAGAAGTCCACTGGTGTCAGAGTGACTGACAGCTGAACCATGAACACTTTAGTAGCTCAAACGATTTTTCTCGGCGGCAATCCTCAGCAACAGTCAAATGATGCCTTCATGTAAACTCGGACGTTTGGATTTTCTTTCGCTCCCAGGGGAACCAATCAAATCACTCTCAAGAAAAGAAACATGAGTCATAAACCACAGGTATTATTTGTAATAGTAGTAGTAGTAATAGTAGCAGTTGTGGTATTTGTTTTATTATATTACCACAGATGAGTGCACGAGGATGAGGAAATAATTATAGTAGAGACTGAACGACGAATGGATGAGAGGACATGGATGAGGGGATGGGGATGAAGGGATTAGTATTACAAGTAAGAGGACGAAGAAACAGGTCTGTGCGTGGATGAAGTGATGAGAGGAACGTTATTCCACCAGTGAAATTAATTACTTCACCTGAACCATCCACTCACAGTCTCTAACATTTCCGACAGCCACCAGGGTGCCATGAAGTATCCGACACACTTCCTGTGACCATATTAGGCGCGGGCATCTGTGGCGCGTGAGCCCAGGAGAGACATTTCCGTAGACCAAACTGAGCGTTTTCGTCTACGCGTGGATCGCAGGGGGAGAAAAAACACGGAGTGTTCGTGGTTCTTTTCACAGAAGTTGAACCTCGACTCGTCCCCAGAAGAAAAGCCGCGTCTTGCCCCCCCCCTGTCCAAGCAGCAGCAGCAGCAGCAGCAGCAGCCTCGTGAGACCCCACATATCCACACTGAGACACCAGTGGAAACCTGTCACACTGGAAAACTGAGACTCAGGTGAGCCCCGTGCATCTCCACACCACCTTTCAATCACACGTGGAGCTTTTAAAACCCACCATTATTCATGAAAACATGCGTCAGCTGCCCCGACTCGTTTTGTTGTTGTGGAAGCTGCTTCATGTGTTGTCACCTGTTGATGCCAATCCACTGCTGCTACACAGCATTTCCACACAGGCTTGTTTCATGAGTGTAAAGTTATTTTGAACATGCAATGATGTGACGACACGAAGGTGTGTCACTTTCATTCTTAAAGGTAAATGTCCGTCTGCTAGCTTCTTTATTTGTCCACCAGAGTTATAGTCTATATTTGCTGTCATTAACATCCTCAACCTCACACACACACACACACACACACACACACACACACACACACACACACACACACACACACACACACACACACACACACACACACACAAGCACACACACACGCACACGCAAACGGAGATCAAAGCTTATTTTGTGACTTGTTTTTGTGCGCGTGCGTGCGTGTTTGTACGTGCGTGTTCATGTGTGTGTATGTGTGTGTGTAAGTGATTGCTTGCTACTCAATTACATTGAAAGCTGCAAAAATGCAGCAACGCCCCTCAGCCATCAATTATCAACACACACACACACTCGCACATCTGAATGAAATGTTGCATGACATTGTTTTTACTAGAATCTCATTATGTGTGTGTTTTCTGTAATTGACCATAGTTTACTATGCCCCTCCCCATCATTAAAACGCACACACACACACACACACACACACACACAGTAAAATACAACAATCAAGTTTCATGATTCATCACCTGCACATAAGATGATGAATATGAACAGAATAATCATAGTAGATAGAAAGCCACCTTTAACTGTTTTGTTGGTGTAGTGAAAATGATGTGTTGGTGTTGTTGCATGGAGGTTTTGTGCGTAAACTATACGGAGGAGGAGGCGTTGCTTTCTTGTGACGACTCAGTGGCTGCTATTTTTGACAGTGGTGTTGCTGCTGGAGTGAGTGTGTTTTCCTGGGGGTGACAAAGGCTGTATTATCCGTGGTATGATGAGCAAAGATGCCGCCCATTGTTTAAGTTTTGTGTTGTTGTTTTTGTTTCTTTGTGTGCATGGCTTCCAGTGCTCGGCTACAGAACAGACGCCCCTCAACAAAAGCTTGATTCCAGGGGATTTTCTCCTGATGATTGTTCCCGAGTGTCTCGGCGACACAGTCGCCGGGAGCTAGACTACTAGTTGCACCGCTTCTTTAGCCGGATTATAGATTATTTGTTATTTGCAGGTTCAGGTCAGAGTGATGTCTCGAGTTTTTCACCCCCAATCATAGACAGACAGACAGACAGACAGACAGACAGACAGTGACAGTTTGATCCATTCAGTCCATATGTCCCCAAGGAGCCACTTGCATACTGTCAGTGACGGCTTCATCTTAAATGCCCTGATCATCATAGTTGTTATGATCAGCGACACCACAGCATAATCTACTTAGAGTTATGACTTGAACGTCATCTCCTCAGGCGGATGTGGTTAAATGAAGTCTCCGAGGTCAAAATGTGCATTTAATTGAATTACATCACTGTCAATGTCACTGTGAAAGGAGGTGGTAAATACTCCTCTTTCACACTCGGGAGGACTATAGTGAATTAAATGCATGCCTCCAATTACATAGGTGTTGTATAAAGGATACAGAAGAACCCCTCCCATCTGCTCTCCTCCCGGTATTTTTCTCCATGTCTGTTCCTGCCCCTTTGAAACACTCGCAACACTCTACAGGATGAGACTTTCACACTCAGACACTCTCTGGGAGAAAAGCTCGACAACAAAAGACTAATGACTTAGAAAGGTGTGTGTCTGAGAATCACACAAAGACTAATCTCGGCCGTGTTTGAAACTGCCAATGAGCGACAACGGCAGAACACAGAGTAAACCTTGTTACTTTATCGATCGGCTACAGTATCTCTGGCTGTCTTTTGTCTGATGTGTACTTCAGACACGTCGAATGGAAGAGGGATGAGAAGTGGGAACAGCTCTTGAGATGGATTGAGATGCATTGAAAGAACATAGCTTGCGACTCTGAAGTGTTAGAGGGGCAGTAAGTTAGATGTAGATCAAATAACATATCGAATTCTTTGCAGATATACAGCATGAAATACTGAAGTTTGAATACATGTATAATCGCCTGAATTCGTATTCACATGAACCTAGAATGAACCCTTTATATTATATATTGCCACTAGATGTCACCACATTGTACACACTGCACCTTTAAAGGTCAAGGCTTCATATTATTCAATGCGATTGATACTGCATTAGAAATTCTTGGAGCTCTCAGTTGTAACTTTACCTCTATATGTCAGTAAGTCCCTACACACTGCAGCTTTAGCTGAGTATACATGACGGTGCAGAGGAAATGGGATTATTTGCATAACAACAACCATAAGCTGTAAAATATCAGCAGATGTCACGAAAAGATGCGCAATGTACCTTTTAATGAATGACAGTGCCTAAGAGTCTCCATTATGAACATTAACAATTCTTTGTTTCAAGGGGAATCAGAGATGTCATAGCTTCACCACTCGATGGCATTAAACAATGTACCTTTAATTACAACACCAGATAAGAAATTCTCAAAAAAAAAACCTGCTAACAACAATTCAATGCTTCAAAGGTATAGGGGTGACGTTTTGGGATATTCATCTGCAACATGCACCTTTAACTCTAAATGTCACTGAATCTGAACCGTAACACAGTGACTGTTTGAGACCATATGTGGAACTGACTTACAGGCGCCTCTGTAACTTCTTGTGTCAGCGGATGAGCGACTAGACTGTGGTTCGATCTCGTCAGTACGAACTGTGTTTATATGTTGCCCCGGCACGTTACACTGAGTTAACGTGAACACATTATGACATTAAGGGTCTTCTTTCCCGGGCTTTGTAGAATTCCATTTACCTGTATTTACCAGCTCCTTTCTTTGTTTTTTTTTTTCGTCTGCTGTTACCATAGAGACACTCCGTTTCTATCAGCACGGCGGCTTTGGCTGCCGGGCTCATTGGCTCTCACAGGAGAGAGACACTGGTGAGCAAGTGTTTCCCTGGCACGACTTTGACATCAATGTAGCGAAAAAGGCATTTACTTGGCTTTGGCGGTGTTTCCTTGGCAGCCGGCGCCACACCGGCGGTAGCACGTCGACCCGGTTTGTCACCGCCGGTTTGACGGCTGAGGCAGAGTGAAATCCAGTTGGGAGCGATCCACTCCTGTAATTGAAATGAGTTCACCTGGGAGACAGCTGCTCCGCCGGTGCCTGTTAGCTGTCAACAGTCCTCTGCTTACCAGGCTGCATGGTGCGGATGGGATGTGACGCTTGAGCAGATCATTGCTTATTTATTTCTACCTTTTTGTTTCGAAGTTATAAAACACGTTTCCCTGTTCAGCACAGCAAGAAGAACACGCCTCAGGTATTTCTGTTGCTTTGCCTTTTTGTTTTTTTGTTTTTTTTCAAAGACGTCATTGGAGAGAGCATGACACTGCTGCACAGAGTCTGGCAGCGGAGCACAAACTGTGAACAGCCCTTCTCACAATGCTGTCAGCTCTGATGTTCACTCACAATACGTACACATGCACTTTTCATGTCGAGGTAAAATGACAGGAACTGGATCAACATATCCACCAAACCTTTCAAAGGTCCGGTGTGCAAGATTTTGTTGCAACATTTCCATCATTGGCAGCCATGCGGCGCCACAGTGGTTTTACAGGAGTTTAGAATAGACCAACTGAACACCTTTTATCCTTCTACATGGTTAGAAGTATGGCTGGAGTTGAGGGGTGTTCAGCTGCAGCATGCAAATTCACCAGTAGATGTTACTTAATTCCACGCCTCTTCAAAATGTGTACATCCAAAACATGTAATGTCAAATGAAACCATTGTGACATTTAATGAGCACTTAAATCAAATCCAGACTGTCCACGTCCCTGAGTCCATGCTGCTCTGGTCCTGGTGATTGGACCACAGCAGCATAACAACCAGGGCTGAAAGCAAGTGAAACAGAGCTAAGTATAGATATGGTAACAAAACAAAAAAAAGAATATATCAGTAACAACATGTTTTGAGTTGCAGACCAGTGATGTAATAGTCAGGTAAGATGATTCTTCAGAGAAACATGAGAGTTAACTCTCCTCTTTGATGACATTGAAATATGTGGAAACACTGTTTTCATCCAAAATGTTTGTTTCTTTTGATTAGAAACATGACAGTGATGGATCACTGCAATTAAGCTTCAAACTTATACTCTGTTTGTTGACATGACTGGCAAAACAGCACAGAATGTTAATATCGGACTCAGCTGATATTACGCAGATACACTTGGATGAATGTTAGGTAATCTTTTATTACACTATTTTGATCTCACCCAGTGCTCCACAGTTGTTGCCAGTTTTTCTTTCATCTTTCACCCTCAGGAATAAATACAGTTACACACAGTCAATATCAAAGTCTTCCATCAAAGATACTATATCCTTGGTCTCAGCTGGTAAATCACAAAGATTTCCAAATGCTACTTTTCTAAAGCAGGGAATCTGTAACAGCAGATCCCGAACTGGAAGAATGATGAATCAAAGAGCTTCAATTCAAAGTAGTGAATTTTTCAAAATCACCAAAGAGGCGATCAGAAGCTTTCACGTGGCTGTGCGCGTCCACCATCTTCGATTT
This sequence comes from Chascanopsetta lugubris, assembly GCA_016785325.1. Classification (NCBI taxonomy): domain Eukaryota; kingdom Metazoa; phylum Chordata; class Actinopteri; order Pleuronectiformes; family Bothidae; genus Chascanopsetta; species Chascanopsetta lugubris. Next base: position 134,676 of record JAFBJT010109241.1, read on the forward strand.
AAAGTGGAGAGGTGACAACTAAGATCTGTCATTTTTTAAATTAAAGGAAATCAATAAGTGGAGTGGACATGGAGTGTTGTCCAGGCTACAATGTAAGAGACTGGTTGATAACGCCTGTCAAGGAAAGAGTATCGACAAATGGGTCTACATGAATAAAGTGGGGATACTCCACGTAGATAAGAGATGTCAGCCTCCTGGATCAATGTCACTCTGTCCCTTGGCTCAGCCAATGATGCAGCTTCTTCCTGGAATACCTGGGGTGGTTAGTGGTGTTGTGCTCTAAATGACCACAGTCATACAAGCCAATTTGTTCAGCATCCATTTGATGCAAAAGCTGCAATTTCAAGCCTTTTAGATCTTTTAAAATGTCCTCTTTTAAAAAGAGAATCAACATTTCCTAAACAGAATCATAACAGAATCTCTTTCCACCAGTGCATCGAGATAATTGTCCTCCATTACCGTTTGTTAATAACAGTGACTATTGTGTCTTTTACTGACTGGAAAAATTGCAAGATGCCTCCTGCCCACGGTTCATCGCTTCTTTTTCACACAGACGCTGGCTGTCAGATGTTGAAAAGAGGGTCGGACTGTCTGAGTCTGTCTGACGGTCCTCTGAAACAACTTCTCCATCAATCAAAACCTCCCTCTTGTGTCCTTGTCAGGGCCTTTTTCTTCCATTTTTTGAGCCTTCGTATTTTTCATATGGTTGAAGCCTCACTAAAAACCCTCCAGTCATACAGGTGATGCCGGTATTGAAGTCCCACTAATGAATACTTCCATATAAATGCTGTAAACTGGACAAACTGGATAGGGTGCATTTGTAAAGGTGGAGTTGGTAATTGGTTTCCAGAACACAGCCATCAATTTACATGATACAAAAAATACAGTTTCTGAATGAACATGATTGGCTGGTGAACTTGTCTGCCGTAATGACCCGCCCACCTGTATTCTTGCAAGGCATGACCATTGTCTTCACAAGCCAGGGGGCGTACCCTGCTGAAGCAGACACGATATCCCAGATTTGGCAAGTCATGGATGAGGCTGTCGGTGACAACAGAGCTGTCCTCCCAACGCCATCTCCTCCACTTGGTGTTGAGCAGTAGTCAGACAGTGCATGTACTGTGCATGTGTTACTAGGTGTTGCAGTTCTTCAAAGTGCTCAACAACAAGGGGATACAGTGTCAGAGGCAGTGTCCTGTTCTTTCCCTTTAAAGTGGTTCTCTGGCTAATGAAGTACAAAACAGTCATTCTTCCACCTTAGTGCCTCCTGCATTGTGCTTGCACAAGTGCCTTCGACTAGCCTTGTTGCTCAAATGCATGTTGTAGAGGGAAGCAATGAAGGGTAAAAATAATCATACCGGGCAGTCAATGAACCTCTAAGTAGTATTCGCTGACTTCTAGACTTGTCCTCAATGTTAGCCGATGGGCTGCATGGTACCATATGATAAGTTGTAGCACCACCATTTGACTACTTTGTTGTTTTTGCATCTAATCCCCGCGCACTTCCTGTATCTAGCTCTTTAATTTGTTTCCACTCTCAGTTGCCAGGCAGATGGGCAAGCATGCTTGAGAGTTTTGCAGAAGCTGCAGTCATTTATTCGATTAATAACCTTGCATTGTGATTATTCTCTCTCTTTTTTTTCTTTCCTGAATTGAGTGGCTCCTCTCCTCGGCTGCCTTGAAATCTTCTGTAGCACTTGAAAACTGCAGCAGTTAATAAATGCATTATGTTCCTGTGAGGATTTAGTGACTGACTTCAATATTGAACCACAGGTATTTATAGACGCCCAACCTTCTGTCAAGATTAAGAGGATTAACCTCTAATACAGGGTAATATACAGGAGGCACATAATGAAGTTGGGCGACTGACATGGAAAAAACATCATAAAGGGGCATTGTGCCTATAGAAACGAAATATTCACCAATTATGTGGCGCTTGTGTTTGTCATAGAATCGAAAGAAATCGACATTTTTTATTTGTTTGTACAAATAACTCATTTAATGCTGCTGAGGTCTTCTTCTCTGGTGGAAGCAGAGACGGAGCACTTCACTGTTATTCGGCCACATAATTCCATTATCCTTAAAAGTCACCATGAAGCTAAAATGAGAGTTGACTTTATGGCAACTAAGAAGTCCAGTGTCTGAAAAAATTGCTTAGCAACACAGTGGCTGTCCCTCTAACGGTACAATAGGCTCATTCATCTGAATATTATACTTCACAGAAACAATAAGCAGTCACGATAAGTATACCTTCCTCCACAAGTTGTTGTGCAATGTACAGTTCAAGGTTATAAAAGATGATGGCTGCCATTTTGTAAAATATGTCAGGTGTTTTCTATTGTTTGCCTCTCACTATGCTTATATCCATATGAATGACACATTTTCAACACATTTAACATACATGGATTACATGGAAAATATTCATGGACGTTTTGTTAAGTCAACTTTTTTTTTTCTGTCTTGCTCAGATTTTTTCGATATCTGAATCTTTTACTTTTTGTTTTGAGTCTTTACCCATCAGCCAACAAATCTGCCTCATCTGAAACAAATTGAGATTACAATTCCTGAGACTGGTATATTGATTTAATCTAAACGAAAACTAATGAGATACGAATATTTGGTTCAAATAGGTATCAGCAGAATCAGCACGGACATGAATCGGCATATTTCCAGTAAACATATTGAATAATAACAGATTATGTCAGATTCAGTGTCTGTATCCGTTAAGCTTGAAATCTCATCCCAGCACTGGGAGCAGGGCTCAGCTCTGTTATCATACAGATCTCTCACCCTGTCTGTGTGGCTCCTCTCTAACTTGGGGTCCAGATAATTACAGAACTCAACTGACCGAAGGTGTAGCTGGTTGTTTGTTTTTGTATGTCAGTCCTGATATGCTGGAGACCTGTCCATGGCACTGTATACCCAGTACCTAGCAGCCAAACTGGAATTGGCTCCAGCTCCGGCTAAGTGGTACAGATGATGGATGGATGGTTGAATGGATGGATGGACAGATGGATGGATGGATGGATGGCTTAAACCGTAATGTAGAAATTCATGTGTGGCCTTCACCACATCTGCCCAACTGAGTGATCCTGTGACATCATAACGTTGCAGTTTGCACCAGTTACATGTCTGAGGTTTATTAAAAGAAAGTGTTGATTACGACATTAACACTGAATAGAGCATGCGTCTCAACATTAGTGCCCTTGGTTTTTAATTTTGTTCGACTGAGCCTTGTCTTAATGTGTCATATTCTGATGAGAGCTCCCTCACGGTTTGGGCCCTGCAGACACTCCAAAACAAGAGCCTCCTCTTAGCTCTATTCTCTCCCCACTTTATTTTAAAAACACAGCCTTTTGTGCCACATTGCTATTATTCCGCTGTAATGGCTCCCAGCTCGCCTCAGCTGGGTAATTTGCATACATCGTACAAAGTCCCATAAATAAAGGTCGAGTGAGTGAACTGAGCAGACTAAAAGGTAGAGGATAAATTGCACACCCTGGGGCATCCGTCAGGCAGACCTAGCACACACATTCTGTTGTGATGGAGTGTAATTATATTAAAAGACCAAAACAGGGGGGGGGGGACAGCGGATCAGACCAGAAACCTCATGAACTGGCTGAATGTCAGTAAACAACTACAGTAGTAGTAGTATAAAGATTAAATCATTCTGAAAGTGTAACGACTTGCGTTTCGAGGGAATTGCTCCGTCATGTAAACACTGCAAATTCCAACTATGTGACACGGGCGCTTTGTGTCCGCAGACGCATATCATGACGACGCTGCTGGACCTGAAGAGCAGTGTGCTGCGGCAGGTGCAGAGGAGCCAGTCGCTGAGGGGCCGGCGGGACACGCCGCCGCCGCCGCCCACCGCCAGCAGCCCCCTCACGCTCCACCCTGAGCCCTTATCCCGCAGGTGAGTGGCTGGTGTGAGAACCTTCACTCATACCTGACGAAACGCACCGTAAGTGATTGATGCTCATTGTGAAGTTTAATCGCAGAACTCTGTCAACATTTTTGGGTGTTTTTGTAAGTAATGTTTTGTCTTGAACTGCGCAGAAAATGGGTGATGTCACGGCACCAGGCACACACCTGTTCATACACCTGCAAGTCACTGACATAAGACCCATGTCTACTCAGTATGTGTAGAACAAGCATTTAGTCAGATGTTAGAACTGAATGTGTCTGGCTTTTGCCAAGAGGGAACTTGGAATTGTTAAAGGTGCATTGTGTAGATTTTAGGGAATGTATTAGCACCGTTGTTTATTGTATACACGATCATGTTTTTTTAATCACTGTATGCTCATCTGAAACGAAGCATTAGCGTTTGTGTTTTTCCCACTTTTTGTTCTGGCACCTGCGCATACCTCAGAGCAATGGCCAGTGTTTTCGAGCGGCACACAATGAAGTTAATTTGTAGGTACTTAAGTCCCGCCTCAAAATTTGGTCTTTCAACCATGTCCATTGCAACCCCTAATGGGGTCTACTTTTCCAAAGCGCACAATAACATGTTGCAGGAGGTGCACATCAAGGTATAATGTTGGGTCTCCGAGGGCTCTTTGCCTCTTCGAATGCAACAGCATTGCTCCCAAAGCAGAAGCATAAATGCAACCTTAGACTCGTGTTCTCTGCAGATATTAAGCTGATGCATGTTTTGTTTCTTAAAGTCCAGTAAAAGTGACCGGTATGCTACTTTACATGATATGAGTTATGCAGCACATCAGCTCTTCCTGATCCTAACACATACGTACATGATAACATCATAGTTTCCCACTGTAACTGAAAAGCAATTCAGTTCTGTTTTAATTTTTAAGTATTAATACTAACTCGAAACACCTGGATTATTGGATAAGCGGGTGAAGATGACATAGCTTAATGGTGTGTTTTATAACTCAGTCCTGTGGTATTATACTACTCCAGACCTTTTAGCTGTTACTATTTAATTGTGGCAATTACACCAAAATGACCATCTAGATTTAAAAATTGTGTAACCTGAAAATGACATGAGATGAGCATTGGGGTACTTGTATACTGCACAAATGAAGCCTCCCTTTAGTTTTAGGTCCACTCCTCCACCAGAGACCATACAGAGGCTGTGAGTATGATCAAGAGATATTCACTTGAATGCCATTAAGCAGCACTGTGAAGTGTTTTTTGAGGTATTTGTTGAAAGTTAAATTGCAGTCTAGGACACTCAGAATCATAATGACCTCTTTTATGAAGCAGCAGCAAAGGCTCATAAGCAATCATTCTTCTCTGCTATTAATTTGTCCTCCGTCCAGCTTAAGCTACAAATAATCACTTCTTGTCAGCGGCATTTTAATGTGGCTGCCATTTATTCCACAGTTGTGACTTTGCTGTGTGGAGGCCATGCTCACGCTGCCCCCCTCCCCCCACCCCCCAACCCCCCAAAGGACACATCAGCCTTGTTAGTACATGCACAGTCCAGCTCTCTGAGGATCGCAGACACTGCGTTCTTGTATATCACTTCACACCATACTGTTCTCATATCAGAGTGCCACCTCCGACATAGGTCACACAGTAGTAGTTCTGTAACTGCTGCTCGTGCTCGAGTGTGAAAATGTCTTCTTCCATCACCAAGCAGAGAAGCGCATCAACATTTACTCCTTAACGGGATAGTATGGTTCCTTTTAGGGATGGGGGTCTTTAAGGTGCTACATAATCTGTGGTTCTTATCATCCAGTCTGCTTGGGGAGGGACATGGAAGATGCAGAATGGGATTTTCATTTTCGATTGTTCTTATTAGCAATAACATAGAATTTCTCATATCCCACATAAAACAATAAACAAATCATCGGCATTTTTCCCTTGATCGGTCTAGTGTAACATTTACCTCCCAGAATAGGCAACTTGATGACACTGTGTGTACTGCCTGTAATATATTTACTTTGCTTAAATACTTTGTTGACCCCCCACTTCAGAAACACAACAATCCCTTAAAAGTATATTTTCCAGTTTCTGTGGGCTAAGCGACACATTTCTGAAAGTTATACTAACAGTTATTGATGAGTCTGGTATGTATGAGACTTAAGCTGAGATGTTGTCCCACCTGTTGTCATGGTTACGATAACGCTATGCTAACTCCGTCCTCTAGGGGCCACCTACAAGTAAAACATAAGCATGGGTTCACAGATGTCTGCCAGGTTAAACTATAGGGTCATCTTATCAGATGAAATGAGCTGCGTTCAATTGTATATACCTTTAATTACTTCATCAGTGAAGCAAGAAAGCAATAGACACATTTAATGGTGCTGAACATTAACTGTAGCCTTAAATCTGACAAAGTTTCATTTCCTGTTCCAGCACACAGGTAATACATTAGATCTCCTGTTGAGTGCAAATGACATGTTTATGAAAAGGTCATTCTTTTTTTCTGCATTTGAACACAAATATACATGTTCACAGTTCCGGTTTAATCCAGATGTGTCTCTCAGCAGATAACATGGACTGAACTGATTCTTGATATTTCAAACATTAGATAATACAGTCATCTCGACTGGCTATGTTATGTGTTAATCCGTTGTTCTTGTCATTGTGGATATGTATTTACCTGTATGTATTTGTATACATGTGCTTCTACCGTTTGACTTGTATGTACTGTATATGTTTGTATCAATACCTGGATGTGCATATGTACTGTGTACATGTCTATATGATTATGTACATGTTGTTCATATATGTATGTATTTTTGTCACTGTATTATTTGTCTATATTCTGTTGAGATTTTATATTTTGTCGCGTCACGTCTGGATAAATGTCATGTGTCACTCGTTATGCTCAGTCCTGTGTTGTACAGATCGATGGACAATTAAATAAAACTGCTCTTGAATAGATTTTATCTCCAGCTCCGGATCTTGTCTGATCCTTTCCAACATTTCCACCAGTTTGTTCCTGCCTTGTGCCACAGGTAATACCAAGCATTTGTGTGTGTGTGTGTGTGTGTGTGTGTGTGTGTGTGTGTTTATCAGTCTTGTTTTGAAGCTTCATCTAAAGCCAAAAGTAATAGTGTGAACCTGACGTTTCTATAGCAACCCAAACGGCTGCTGCCACACTGTGAACTTATACTTGTAATGACGACCATATCTATTTTTAACACAGCTGATGACCTCAGATGCTGCGCTGCCACTGATCCACTTTGGATTCGAGAGACCAGGTTTAGACCAACACACGTGTCTCATGCAAAACCATGAACCGGTTGTTAATGAAGTTTGATCTTTGAAGAGTCTCCCCTTTTTTCTCATTTCCCCCTCCAGCTCCACGGTGTCGCAGCCTTCGCACAGAACCTCAGCCGTGCACGTTACCCGAGCACTCGTCATTAAGAGACAGGCTGCTGATCTTTGTTATTAGCTCAGGCTGCTGCCACTGACTCACTCTGACTGAGAATTTGCAGATGAGCAGATCCAGGCGGCTCCATCCACACTTGTTGACCCGGTCGTGCGGTCGGCTGTCAAAGCGAAGCTCTCCGGCTCTTTTTTTAATTAAGTCAAACAAAATACCTCCCGCACCTCCGTGAGAGAGGGTTGTCGAGTCGAATGCACGAGACGCCGTCAGAGCCTGACTGAGAGTCTTACTGCATAAAGCACTCAGGGTTTCCTATTCAGAGTGAGATTTTGGGTTTATTGTCGTTTGCCTCAGCCGCTTCCATCTTTGTCAACAACCCTGAACTTCATATTACACAGGCGACTTCACTGGGGTTGAATTGTGATCCTGCTGCAGTCAAGTGTGACTCCTGAGAGTCACAGTCGTGCAGATTGCCTATTTTTTTTTTTTTTTTTCAATCAACGCACAGAGACGATCAGATTTTGAAACTTTAAAAGGAATAGCTTGAACTTAATATACAAATGATTCTTTTCCTTTCACTGGAACAAGCCCTTTAAGTTTACACCAGCACTGGGTTTGCTGAAAGGAGGCTGCCATGTTGCTCCACCATGTTTAGGTAGTAACCCAGTATAACCACCTTTTAGAGTTCTATCACTAATCTAAGGCTGCCATCGGTTCTCCTGCATGATTGCAAAGCAAAGGTGTGGTGAGAGATATCCGCCCGCTATGTGCAACAACCACTAGATGTCACAAAGTTGTACACATTGTCCCTTAATATAAGAAACATCCCACTGGTAAAATGCATGTCTATGAAAGTTCTCATCTATGAATTCATGTATATATTATATGTGTATAATCTAACAGTGTGTGCATGTTCAGGATAGATGGAGTCAAAAGATGGACCGTGTCTGGTTAGAGAGGATGTGGAACCCCTGCACCAGTTAGCATATTCATGGTGTCAGTGCATCACATTTGCATTCCTCCTTGTGTCAGTCGGGTTCAGCCTTTTATCCGTCTGCCTCTCTCCGACCGTCTGTGCTCACATGCGCGTTACATTTCAGTGCATTCGGATTTCCACGCTTGAGCGTGGCGATTGAAACAAGGACCAGTACACCGCTTCCGAGCCAACCACGTATTCATCTCGCATCCACGGATGCAAAACAGTGGACTGTGGAGTCGTTCCAGGCACATCCACGTTCATGTTAGCCGACCGCCAGACCAGATCCACAACAGCTGACAAGTTGCCCTTTTACACTTCCAGCACACGACTGGAGCTCGCCTGCGTGAGACTCGCTCTCATGCACCGACTGAAAATATTCCATCTGGTTGAGCAGAGCGGTGGAGCCCGTGTCGTGCAGAGCTCCATCAGACATCACACGGGCTTTGTACTCTGGAGTGAGCAGTTTAATTTCAGGTTCAGCTGGTTCGCTCATGCCCCCTTCACACACACAGCTCCACTGGGTGTCATTTCTGTAAAAGTTCAGCAGCGTCCTTGAGAGCAGCGTCGGTCTGTTGCAGCAACAAACTGCCGCTGCTTCCTTTTCGCTCAGCCTCACCAGGGCTGTGTCTGATGTAGGCTGATTGACGACGAAACAACAATGGCGCTCATTAGACCACTGGTGAGGTCCAACAGTCCCTTTGAATTCAATCAAGTGGCGGAAAATTGTGAGTTCCTGTATGATGCCTGATTATTTATGAAATGACTCTCTGACAAATGAACACGGTCCTTTTGTTAAAGGTCCAATGTGAAATTGTCACCAAGGGCGCGTTCACTCTGGCTTTACTTTAAAACTCACCTTGGCTCCGCTCCCATGTGAACGCTCAATCGAACTCTGGTGCGCACCAAACAGGTGAACACTGGTCCGTCTGAAAACAAAGTGGTTTTGGTTCACGTGCAACCGAACTGTGGTGCGGTTGGCTTACGGTGGGGAACGGGAACGGGTTATCCAGCGAATCAAAGACAGGAAGTGAACCAAAGAGAGAAAGTGACGTAGAGCGCCGTTCATTTTGGTCGTCCTAGTCTCTCGCTCCCTGCTGCTCGTACTCGACAGTGTCTTGTGAAAAAACAATTGAACGGCACTGTAAAAACAGAAACTCCAAGAGTGCCTACATTTGGTGCTCCTCCATGGATTTCAGTCCTGGCCAATCGATGAGTCAGCTTTTTTTCTTTGTCTTGCTAGTCTACTCCCGGTCGTTTCCTTCCATGCAGGAGAAACTATGGCTTTTAGTTGTCATTCAAACTCAAAGAGAGTTTGTCCATTCTGGGCCTCAGTAGAATTTGTACAGTGACTTTTATATAAGCCTTTTTAAAATCATTCTACTGTCCATTTCTGCCCATTGAAATGAAAAGAGTTTCGCCTGAATCCGACACACTGGGCCTTTTTAAACCAACTCTCACCCAGTGCCTGACAGTGAGAGTCAGTAGAAACTGTGAGGCACAAATTGTGAAGCACCCAAGTTTGAAATCGCCTCACACTTCACAAGTTATTGAACGGGGAGATTGTATCTCCACGCCGACGCCCCTTTCACCTGTAGTGTCGCTGTTGCTCAATCAAATGTGTAATTAAAGTAAAACAAAGCGTGTGGCGTGTAGCGCGGAGGGCTTGGCGTGTTGTCACGGACGCCCCGGGCCGTGATCGGAGCTGAAGGCTCCGCCACGATGCACTGACAACCGCGATGAGTCCAATTTAAAAGAATCATCTCATTTCATTAGAATGCAAACAGACGTCACATTGTCTTTCATGCCGCACACGACAGTGATGTCTGCACTATTAATTGCCATGTATGCGCTGCCACATTGTGTTGAAGTTTGAGGCGAGGCCCCGCCCCCTCCAACCACCCCCTCCTCCCGGTCAAAGATGTTTCAAAACATAGTCAGATGGATGGACTGAGATCACCAGCATGTTTTTATGACTGTTTTACCCGAACGATGCAAGGGGGCGGGGCATAATTGAAGTGGTTTGACGACTGTTTGAGGGGCCTGTTACCTAGCAACATCAGATCAGTTTGTTATTCTGGTTATGTGTGTGCGAGAGAGAGAGAGAAAGGTTAAGACATGAGCACCGTATTTTTTTTCTTCGAATCTTCCAAATCTAAAAAAAAAAAGTTGAATGAAATCTCATTTCCTCCTCATGAACACGTCATGTCCCAAAACTTGAAAACAAACAAACATTATCCCAGACTGTCCGAACAAATCCTCAAGCTGTTTCAGTGATGGAAGACGGGACAGATATGCTGATGGAGCGGCGCCCTGGGAGGTTTAACGAAGATAAGGCGAGAACTGAGTGTCTCTTATGAGAGACTAACGATCTAAGAAGCTTATTTGGTCTATTTGTGCCGACGGAAAGAGGCAAACTTCAAAAGGAATAAAGAGACTCCACTGTCTCTATCAGGAGAACAGCTTTTTTTATGGTTTTTGGCTTTGAAACACAAACTGAGGTCCCTCAGATGAGATTTTCTGTTTTCATGATTGGCGTTAAGTGAAATCCACAAACGCGCCATTGAAGCTGAAAATTAGACGGCAAAAATAATCATAGGTTATCGAAATATAATTAAAGTTGTAATTAAGTTTCAATCATCGAATGTGAGGCAGTCAAGTCTCTGGCTTCTGTTATGAATATTTGACATTAAAGTGAAGTTGGTTTGACAAAAGCAGTGAGACTGATGTAACTCTCTGCAATCCAGAATAATACCTGCTCTGAAGAAATACGCTATTGAACCTATTACACGGCATCATGCCACGTAGTTACAAGATAAACATTTTTGAAATGAAAATATACATTTTTAATTTATTGCGCATATGTATTTGTTAATAGTGCACATTTTCTATTCAACTAAAATGTATTAAAATCTTTATCTCCCATTTAAGGTCCCATATGTTAGTTTGACTTCCATTTCTATTGGTAAATAATCAGACTGATCCTTTTATGACTTTGCAATCACCTGAATGTGCATGTTGTCGTCTTTAAAGAGGTGACCATGTTCTTCTATGATACTATTATATGTTTTTTTTATTATTATTGCTTAATGTTATCAATTAACTGCACACACATTAAAAAAAATCTATAATTTAAATGATTTCATTTGAAAAATGCCTCTTGTTCATCACTCTTGAACAACACTTACAAAAAACTTTAAAATAAAAACACTTGGTGTGGTGCCTTTACTTCCCCCACTTCAATAACTATTTGCGACATGCAATTATGTTAACTAGCTGTTGCAGTCCTGCACTGCTCCACACGCAACTCCCCCATTGAGATCTGACTCAACCTTCTCATTCTGACTTTTACAATTGGTTAAATGAAATGAATCATGCAACATTTTAAAGAAGTCAGTAATCAAAGTGCATTTCTAGGTAACTAACCTTTGCTACCACATTGAAATCATTGATGTTTTCATCAAACACCTTATTTTTTTTTTTTTGCATGTTAATGGGCCTGACCACCCTTGTGCAATCCAGACCAACTCTCTCAGCGTGGCTGCCATTAGACTTCATCAATACCTCCGGGGTTCGCCATCCGCTCCCCCAGCCACCGCCAGAGTCGGTGGGCGCCGGGATGGGCTGCCACTCGCCCGCTGCGATGCGATGACGCTAATAAAGGAGTGTGACGGGGGCCTCGGCGTAGCTTCAGAGCGGCGGCTGAGAGATGGAGAGGGTGGAGGGGAGGAGGGCGGGGAATCGTGGGGGAGTGGAGTTACATGGCTGATCCAGACGGTTCGAGCCGCGGCTTCACATCAGAGCTGGTGATTTTCATGCAGGCGGTGAGAGGGAGGAAGCCAGGGGAGAGGATGGGGAAGGAGGTGAGGGTGAAAAGGGGTGGTGTTGGTGTTGGTGGTGGTGGTGGTGGTGGGATTCCCAAGGTGTTGAGCCAACCCCCCCCCCCCCTGCCCCCCCTTGAATGTGCCCATATCACCATGACAACTAGGGCCAGCGGGAATCCGGGGATTCACTCACACCTGGAGGAAACAGAAAACATCATTTGCATCTCAGCTCCGCTCATCATCGCAGATTAGCGGTGTTCACGGCCAGCAGCCGCCGAGTCGCCGTTTTGGCCCCCGAGCAGCTTTGCTTGCGTTGTCGTGGCGATAAGATGAGGAGATGTTTCATACGTGGTGAGGAGCTGAGGTGGAAAGGGAGGTGGAGTCTTTGTAGCGAGGAGAAAACGGAGCGTCCTGACTGGCAGATGCTCCTCGGCGGTGTCTGTAAACAGGATGCGGCGTAATGTCACCGAAACCCACTGCGTTTTTTTAATGACTCTCCACACAAATATTCTCATGTCACACTGACGAGTCCAACGTGCACTTTTCCCCTTTTCTGCCTCTTCATTCCTCCGAGTGTTTAATCCCTATTTTTGGAGCCGATGAGATGTCAATCAGCTCCCTCTTCTTGGCAGGGTTTCCGAGGAGAGCGCCGAGTTCTTTGAGCGCATGAACGCTGTCCTTCAGAAAGAGGAGAACATGCTGCGGGCCGCCCAGGCCGAGGTAACCCCCACCTAAACTTCTACCTTTCCGTCTGTCCCGTTTTCCCAAGCACATACATTTTAGCGAGTAGGCCGCCGCCGCCGCCACCGCCGGCGGAGGAGCCGGAGTGACGTGAGCAGACAGAAGGGCCGGGTTGAGTCGGGTGATCTGAAGACTGGAAGCTCAGCTGTGACAAGCTGCTGTCAGAGTGACTATGTTCAGCTCCTCCTGCTGCCACCGCTAACGAGGCGAAGATGCTTCATGAGCGTGTTTACTGAGAGCGCGATGAATAAAGTCCAAATTGACTCGTGACAGCGGAGTAAAGAGACGTGAGGACACAGCGCGCGTCAGTCATGTATCACATCAGTATTTTTGTCGTTTAGCGTCGAGTGACATTCTTGCGATAACAAAGCTCGGTTGCTTCCAGACAAACAATGGACAGAGGTGAAAACACACGGTTATTGCTTTGTGGAGCAGTAAAAGTAAGAGAGTAACACCGCTACATCAACCTCTCCCGTCAAACCACAAACTCCACCTCTTCTCGTCAACTCACCAATTCTAGGAGGCACATGCTCCGCCTAGTGTCCCGGCATAGTAGGTGCAGGTCATTTTCACTGTAATTTGCACACTTTGCAAAATCATCCCGTGGGCCACTTCGGACCCTCTGGTCGGACCGGTTTTGGTCCGCAAGCCGTATGTTTGAAACCGCTGATATAGAACAGAAGTGTCAAAAACAAACGCACACATCCACTGCATTAGTCAGTCGACACAGAGTTTGTTGGTGAAGAATTGGTAATCATCCGCATGGATGCTTAGAACCCACCTATGTCGTTTTGAATCTTTTTGATCGAACTCCTTAAAAAGCGAATGATGATATCAAGTTGTTTCCTCTCCTTTGATACTTTCACTAAAGAGTTTCATAAAAATATAGATACAAACAGCAGCAGTCCTAATGAAATGGTGGATTTTATGATCCTTAGATCATTTCTACACTATTCATCAAAAGAGTAGCTGCGCATGACTCTGTTGAAGATGTGCTGCTCAAAACCTTGACTGACCTGACGGTTGAAAAGCAGTTGCTGGACCTTCACACCTGTCAGACAGGCTGCTTAACCTGCTGGTGTCCCCTCACAGAGTCAGAGAGGGGCCTGCACGGTGCCGCCGCCCCAGGAGTACGTGGACCAGGCCTTCATCCCCGACAGAATCAGCAGGACGGACGTGAGTCAGCTCGGCTTTCTCTCTTTTCATCCTGTTTCAGCGGGGAATAGATTTTTGAAGTCACAACAACACAACACCAGGGTTGTTTTTTTTCCTCCCTTTTTTCTCCATCCCTGCTTCCGATGTGCACCGGAGCAGAAAGCATGAAGCCCCGGGAACAGGGGCTTGTATTTTTTTTGTTTTTTGAAGGCTTGTTATTAAGTGAAGCGTGTTTCCATGTAGCTGGACCTGCATTATGAGGAGGCCGTGTACACGGTGGTCAACAGAGTGGGAGTGCCGTCAACGGAGCACGTGAAGAGCGATGAGGAACTGTTTGCATACCTGCTCAAGGTACCCGTCTCATTTTATTATCTTATTTCATCGTGTCTAATCTTATTTCATCTTATTTCACCTTACCTTACCCATGTCCTATTCTTATCATAGCAAACATGACCATCTAACCTTTCAGCAGCCTCGTACATTAACTTATCTCCCCCTCATTTTGAGCTTTATTTCATATCACCTTACCCTTCAACAGGAGTTGTTCCTAATGTTGTAAAGACATAGTTCAATGAAATGGGAATATATTCACCACGTAGCTTTTTATGCACTAAAACAAAGTAAACAATTTGGAGTTGTTGTTGTTGTTGTTGGTTATTTATTTTGCTATGATTTTGCCGGTCCGACCCACTTGAGATCAAACTTGGGCGAATGGAAGTAAAATGAGTTGCACACCTCTGCCTTACAATCTCTACCTACGCCAGCTCACATTATACCACACTACTCTACACTTATCTTATTACATTTGATCTTATCTCATCTTACTTCTCCTTGCTTATATTATCCTATCTCATTGCTAAAGGTCAAATGTGTACGATTACGGTAACAAGGATTATTCAGAGTATGAGCCCTTTATATTGCATTTCCACTGGGAGTACTCCACTCCAAGAAGGTCACCATGTTTACTGTAGCCCAGAATGGACAAACTTAAGATACGAGCATTTTTGACTTGTTCATATCTTAACTGAACATAAGCTCCACCACATGCTTGGAAGGAAAGGCATGGAAATGCGCTACCCTAAGGTGACGATCCTCCACACTGTCTTTAATCTACATGTTGATCACAGACACATCTGAGGCTAAACCACGTTCAGAGGCGGCAGCAGCAGCAGACCTTCACTCAGAGAACAATTTATTGTGCCTCTGAACAGATGTTCTCACCTCACTTCCAATTTAACATCAAAGCAGAGTCCTGATATTCAGCTGTGAGATATCCTTCCTTCAAATAAGGATTTTTCAGCCTCTCATCTGTGGAGTGGGGGCGTGCATCTTCATGTTCTGCAGGGCGTGTGTGTGTGTGTGTGTGCGTGTGTGTGTGTTCTCAGCAGGTCAGGAGCTCTGCAGGGGCTCTGAGAGATAAAGGCGTCTTACCAATGTGTTGGCAGATTTTTTGACAGCAAATGTCTGATCTTTAGTTCTAAGAAATCAGAGCATTAGCTATTCGTGTATATTAATGTTTGGGGTTTGTTTCTTCCTTTGGCGCCGGGTCAATTCTCCAAGGTGTTCGATATGGGCGAAGAGGAGCATGAGATTATTCTGCAGAAAGTCCAGGAAGCCAAGGTGAGACAAATTTTTACATACGTGCAGCTGTGGTCCACGAGTTATGAGTCACGCATCACATTACTGAAGTTTAAAGGTGCAGTGTGTAAGATTTCTGTCATCATTGTCACTTCCATAGGTAGACAAAAATATTACAAAACAATGACATACTGACATTTTCATATTTACCATAATATATTTTGTTCCCATTACACTTAAATGAATCCATTAGCGGGTCCTCTCTATGGGGGCTGCCATGTTTATGCAGCAGCCCGGACTGGACGACCTCTTTTGAGCTTTAATGAAAACTGGGGGCTGCCATAGGTTCTCCTGCATGCACGAATGGAATGGTGATGGATACAACATGCAACTTCACCACTAGATGTCACCAAATCGTACCCACTGCACCTTTAAGCTTTAAATGAAGAGGTAGTGTTGTCATCAAAGCCATAAATGGATGAATTGGTATGAAATGAAGAATGGCGATGGTCTGTGTAGTCAGGGGTCTAAAGATCCTTGATCATGTATAGAGATTTTATATCACATTCACATTTGTACTTTAATCTACATAACTCTGGATTCCTTTAGCAGTTGCTTTTGTCCAAAGTGAATTATATAATGAGGACGCAGTTATAGCTGTAACACAAGGAAAGTCGCAATACGAGGCAATTAATCTGAAAGTGCTTAGTGTGCGATTGAAGAAGGAAAGGAAGAGGTGAAGGGAACAAATTTAGCCGAGAGTTGTGTGTCAGGGGAGGAGGCTCCATTTTGATTGGGTTTAGCATTCTGGTTGCAAACATCTTTTCATTTTTTTTTTTTTAGAGCGGCACATTTGCCGAGAGGAAACATAAGCCTGAATGACCGTGATGAAGTGGCGGGTTTCACACCCAGTGGTCACTCCCCAGGCGTTAGTGAATTTGATGGTGTGGCGTCTGTGGCCGGTGAAGAGCAGTCGAGAGCTGTCGAGAGTGAGAGTGACATGCTGGGTTGGTTGTATGCCAGGCATGCTGTTGTGAACTTGAACCATCTGTAGTGGGTGTCTGCCCATGAGCAAGGCGCTGCAGCAATCAAGGGGAGAGATTCTTCTAAAAATATTCCACAACAATTACACACTGATATACGGGAATTTATAATGACGTAAATGTTTTTTGTTTTGTTTTCATTACGCTAAAATGATCCCATTATTGTAGATTTACATGAGGAGGGGCCTCCTCTCTATGGAGGCCGCCATGTTTTTACAGTAGCCCATGGTGGACATACCAAACATCTTTTTCATCACAACTGAAGTCGACCACAGGTTCTCCTACATGTTCAGAAGGGTGAGGGTGAGGTGATGGATACAACATGCAACCTCACCTTTAGAAGATGTCACCAAATCTTACACGCTGCACCTTTAAGGTGGCAGCGTATGGTTTGTCCCCCAGAGGGACCTTCCAAAACATCCATGGCGAGACTGTGGAGTCATCTGATGGGAATGACAGGGTGTCAGCTGCATAGCAGAGGCATGAGAACCACGGAGACCGAATATATATAATCTCACACAGAGCGAAAAGAGGTGACAGAGATGGCAAACAACAGGGGCCCCAGCACAGAGCCGTGGGGCACACCTGTGGAGAAGCAGTGGGATGCATGTGTGCCTGTGCCAGAGAGGAAGGATTCCAGTATCTCTTTGCCTGATATATGCTTATTTGAGAGTTTATGTAGTAAAATACGGAGGCGGGAAGAGTCTAAATATGTTTCTGATTCAGTCTACCAACTGTTACAAAATATGTCCCTTAAAACAAATTCCCTTTCATGAATCCAGTATTAACCATTTCCATTGTTCTGTTATTTGCTGTAATCTAGAGGCTACATTTGAATAATTGGGAAACGTGTTCAAACACCAGAATTCTGTTACATAGAGACATTTTCCTGTATTTCGCCTTTTGGTCTTGTAAGATGCCCGATGAAGCATAGAAGAATTGATTTGTACACTGATATCAAATGAGCAGAGTGCGCTGTAATGTAATGGCTGTGTGACCTCAATTGTTACTGAATTGCCAGTGAATTCCTTCTTTTTCCACAGCGCGCCAGTTTTTCCTTGAGAGTTTCGGTGTTGAAAGCAAAGAACCTGATGGCCAAGGACGCCAACGGTGAGACCTATCGAGCATGGGAATATAGATTGCACTGATAGGAAACAAAAACAATAAATGGGGAGGATGTTTTCACAGTGACCTAGAAACTACGAACAAAACATCGTCTGAAATTCGATATTAACTAATTGATACCATAGGTCAGGGGTGTCAAACTCATTTTCACAGAGGGCCACATCAGCATTATGGTGGCTCTCAAGGGGCCGGTTTTAATTGTGGGACTAAATGTAATTATCACTTAACATATTGTAAAATTACTGTCTCCATCTTTGACTAATTCAAGTTACAAATATTGTATATGCAGTTTCTACACATAAATACACTGTAAACACCTCTTCACACACTGAATATATTGCTACATATAAAAAAGTGGCATGTGTATATAAGAGATCATGGGCTATGAATGCTTTAGACTGTTATTTTTAGACAGTCATATGCCTTTTTAGATCTTGCGGGCCACATTTGGCCTGCAGACCACGAGTTTGACACATGTGCCATGGATGCTCACAAGGAAAGCCCGAGGTGGAGGGTCTTCCACTGCTGCATGTGATATCACTAAGTCCTACACACTGTCCCTTTAACTCTCACAGCCAAAGGAACGCTGAACTAGCTTTAAACTGTGAAAATCCATAATGCAGGGGTACAGGACATTTTATAATGTCACATTTGAAGAGTTTAAAGGTGCAGTGTGTAAGATTTAGGTCAATGTCACTTTTATTAGTGGAAAAAATATGAGCAAAGAATGAGACATACTGACAGTTTCATAATCACTGAATTCCCATAACACTTAAACAAGCCCATTAATGTGTATTTACACGAGGAGCGCGTCCTCTCTTCGGGGGCCGCCATGTTTTTACAGTCGCCCAGGTTGGACACAGTTCACATCTTTTTTTAAGTTTTATTGACAACTGAGGGCTACCGTAGATGCCTCCGCATGCTCGGACAAATCTAACCACTAGGTTAGGTCACCACATCGTACACACTGCGCCTTTAAAGTCAACAATGAGCGTCTCTGAGCAACAAAAGAGGCTCGTCCCACCGCTGCAGAGCTCTCACAGTAGAGGCCCCAACCCCCTTCACTCTCGTCGTGGACCCTGACAGTAACATGGGGGTCAACAGACCGGAACGTGTAGCGCACGAACAGGGAAAGGAGGGAAGGGGGAAAGTCTAGAGGTGAAGCATCCAAATGAAGTGAAACTTCGCCATGACGCTTGTGGGCGTTTTAAATCAAACACACTTTGAAATCAAACCTACTAATTTTTCACAGGGAAACGGAGTCAGACATCGTGCCATCGAATGTTCACCCCCTCTCGGCCCAGTGCAGCAGGCAATAAGCTGACATGTATCATATGCTAATTAGCCCTGGGTGGACGGGCTCTATATATGAAAATGTTAATAAACCCCCGGCGGCTGAATAAGACGGGCGGACATATTGAATGTGTTGAGGTCAAGCATATCATGTGCATTGTGTAATACACAGTAACGTATGTGACCCATGCCTCTCGTCACATGAGGTGACGCGTTCAAGGACATTAACAATGCGTTACGTTACTATAATACCGGCACCCCTGTATTATCTATAATCAATTGGCAAGGCTGCATCGTGAGACGAAATCAAAGGTCTAGTGTCTGAAACGTATTACTAGCTCGTTGTTGAGGCTCCCCGTATAGCTCCCCCTGCTGGTGGAATGACTGTTGTATTGGCGTTAATACGAGTTGCAAACTGAGCCTCCCCATGTGCGCAGCTGTACTTGTGCATCATCATCATCATCATCATCATCATCATTGTCATTACTGCCACCTTCATCCAAGTCATCTTCTTCTTCATCCAGGTCCATGTGATTATCGCCATCTTCATCATCATTATCATCTTTACCTTCATCTCAATCATCATCTTCATTCTCATCATCATAATCGCCCTTATTATCTTCGTCATCTTCATCATCGTCGCCATTATCGTCGCCATTATCACCGTCATGTACGCCGATCTCTCCCCCTGTGTCACGCGGTGAAACTGCCACCGCAGGCTACAGCGACCCCTACTGCATGCTGGGAATCCTGGTGGGCCAGAGCCCGCGCGAGATGGAGGAGAAGAAGGAGAGGAAGTTCAGCTTCAGGAAGAGGAAGGAGAAGCTGGAGAAGCGCTCCAGCACCAAGGAGGTGCTTCCGGCCCGGTGCATCCAGGTGACCGAGGTCAAGCCCGAGACCCTCAACCCGGTGTGGGACGAGCACTTTGTGTTGTGAGTGCAGCCGTTTAACCCTTTCGACCAAGTGATTGCGAGTGGAGATGATGTCATCGATGATTTTTGTCTTCTTCACAGTGAAATCGATGACGCTTACAATGACCTCTTACACCTGGACATATGGTGAGATTGATCTTGTGTGACCTCACACCGTAGAGTTCTTCAAGTCTTGGTGTTTGTTTCATGAATTCTGTGTATTTGAAGTAACACAGCGACCATGACACAGCGGAGCCAAAAAATGCTCCGCTCTCTATCAGTGCACACACAAGCCAGTGTGGCCAATATTGACTTTATTCTCAACATATTGATTTCATTTCAATTTTGAAAAAAATAAGAACATAGATAAATCTTGTCTATTCTTATTTTTTTCATCCATGGCTCTAATATTCATCTGTAAGTGTATGTTGATATTTATTCCTTTATTGGCAGTTGATGTTGACAGTGCTTGTCTGTAATATTTTATATAATGATTTATTGGTCAGCTAGGTTTTGTGTTTATCATGTTTGATTCTTTATGATGTTGTCATTTGAAGTCTATATTTCCATTGTCCAGGGTGACACCTCTCACTGCGTTTGTAAATACCTAAAGGTGCAGTGTGCAGGATTTCAGTCATTTTTGTCACTTCCCAGGAATGTATTCATGTTTAAAAGTTACATTTTTTGTACATTACTCTTAAATGAGGCCATTATTGTACATTTACATAAGGAGTGGGTCCCCTCTATGGGGGCCGCCATGTTTTTACAGCTGTAAAAGTGGACGTACGAAACATCTTTTGAGTTTTAATAACAGCTGAAGTCTTACATAGGTTCTCCTGCACGCTCTGAAGGGTGAGGTGATGGATACAACTACTAGAGGTCACCAAACTGTACACACTGCACCTTTAATAATACTATATTAAGAGGGAGAGAGTAGAGTTGTTGAAAGTAAACTTGCTTGCACTCGTAGTTTTATCAAACACACTTTTATCCATTAAGCACTCGAGTGTTAGCTTTATGGCCATGGCTGTTTTGTTGCCTTTTAACCTTGACATCTCGACTCTTAAGTGCTTCTGCTCAGTGACAGTGGCCCCTGAGCCGTGGGCTGTAACTGCACAGTGCCACTCACTGTTGTTGTGCAAGGTAAACAGAAGACACTCTCACAGGGGATGAGACGCTGCAATAACATCGGACTTCACTTCGCTCTTGTCTCCAGGGATCACGACGATGATGTGTCCGTGGCCGAGGCCTGCAAGAAGCTCAATGAAGTCAGCGGACTGCGAGGGATGGGCAGGTAACCGCCTGTAATTCTGAGTTACAGGCGGTTTAATCTAATCCAAGGGCTGAGGGGCCACGGGTGAGGGTCAGAAGAAAGAGGTCTAACCACCCTGCCCGTTAATCAAAGAAATCTCTTCACCTCCGGACATCAAAGAAAGCCCACTGTTAATAAAGCTGAGAAAGTTCACTTGTGTCACAGAGAGACAAGTAAATGGCACAACTGTCTAATGAAAAGCCGAGAGAGAAAAGAGTCCTAATGCCGTGGTGCAAAATGTGCAATTGTCATTTCAAACAAGAAAAACACTTTCATTTGGAAATTGAACTCAGTTAAAGGTGTACGATTTTGGTCATTTTTGTCTCTGCTAAAAATATTACAAAACAATATCATACTGACATTTTCATTTTCATGAATTTCTAATCACGCAAATGTTTTATTTTTTTCCAGCACCCCAAAATGAGCCCATTAATGTATATTCACATGAGGGGGTGGGGGGGGGAGCTAAACACCTCGAAATGTCCCCGTAATTCCAGAACAACTCTCTTCCACGCGCACGTCTCTCGTCAGGTACTTCAAGCAAATCGCCAAGTCCGTCCGTGCCAACGGATCCGCATCGTCGTGCTCCGAGGAGAACGCCGACGACTTCCTGGGGTGCATCAACATCCCTCTGAACGTGAGTGTTCCAAACTAAAGGCAAACTCTCGTGGGTCAGAGCTGTGGCCGATCCAATGCAACCTCACTTTCACCCCCGGAAGTGTCAGAACCAACAGTTCTTTCTGCTCCCTGCAGGAGATTCCTGTCACCGGCTACGACACGTGGTTCAAGCTGGAGCCTCGATCGAGTGCGTCCAAAGTGCAGGGAGAGTGTCACCTCATGCTGAAGCTCTTCACCAGCCAGGTCTGCGCGACACGCTCACTCAAAGAAGTCTCCCATTGTGTGGATTATATTTCAAAGTCCTGTGTGTCTGTTATTGTTGTTGTTCAACAGAGAGACACAACTCTGTCGAGAAGGGAATCCAATGTCTCCATTCACAGGAAACTGCTGAGTCAGATCGTGGAGTATGAGCACGCTCATGTGAAGGTGACGTTGAAATGGAATGACTCAGTTTGGATTCTTTGCAGTTTGTTCATTTTTTTTTGTTCATCTCTCGTACGACAGCTTGAGTCTTTGAATCACTTTGCATATTATTTAGAAATTGCTGTGTTTTGCTTCCGAGAGTACCACAACTTTAAAATGGCTTAATATAATCGTATTGGACCGAAAGCGTGACCTATATAATGAATTGTTAAACTATTCAACATGTGTGATAACTATGTTAAGCTGTTGTCCTAATTCAGAATGTTTTTTTTTTTAAAGTAACCTAAACATTCCTTGGTAGTTTACAGCCAAGGCCAAGTGATTATCTGAAGTCTCTCCCTCTGTTCCATTCGAGTTTGAAGTATTATGTAAGGTTTCAGTGTGCTCAATTAAAAACAAATGTATTTTAAGTTACAGTGAGTTATAATGACCTATTTTTACTTTGTTTATGTTATTAAAAAAACCAAAAAAACCTCATCAACATGACCTTGAAAACCCGCGGGGAGCTAATTTATACCTCACGATTATTCAAATTTGATGTTGAAAGTTTTAAATTAACATTTTAATACAGGCATGCACTGTGTATCTTTTATAGATATTGCCCTCATTACCCTGAAAATCAGTATCTGTAGCAGCCTTTTAAAAAAAAACCAATATTATTAGCGTACGTCTACATGACGCAGTTTGTGTTGATCATGATGCATATTCTGGCGGAAATCTTTTTCGATGAATACAATGATCATTCAATTGATCATCTTCCACGTGTTGATTGCAGAGGGAGCCGTACAACTGGAACGGACAGGTCTCCCCTCCGGCCTGGACGGTGCTCACTCACCACGCTGTGCAGACCGACCTCTCCCCGCTGCAACAGGCCATTATGTGAGTGTTAATGGACGAATGACATTGATCACATCACCTATGAAAGCTGCCTCAGGGCCCTGCCAAAAGGTAAACACCGCGTTCCTCCCCCCCGGTCTCCCCTCCGGCCTGGACGGTGCTCACTCACCACGCTGTGCAGACCGACCTCTCCCCGCTGCAACAGGCCATTATGTGAGTGTGAATGGACGAATGACATTGATCACATCACCTATGAAAGCTGCCTCAGGGCCCTGCCAAAAGGTAAACACCGCGTTCCTTCCCCCCCCCCCCCCACCTCCTCCCTCCCTCCCTCCCCCCAACACACATAGTCGCTGGCACTGCTACAGCAGCCACCACCGGACCCAGAGGGTGTGCTACTCCCTGCTGCTGCGCCTCCTGAGGACCATCGATGCAGAGTGGGACCCTCCCGCCGTGAGGGGAGACATGGTGAGTCCCCCCGCCCCCGCCCACCCCCTGCCCATCCCTCCCGGTGGCGACGAACCTTTTCATCATGCGGGAGGCAGGCGGTCACCTCATTAGCTCGGCCTCCTCACTGACATGCAATCGAGGGTTGTTGTTTTTTTGTTTCTTTTTTTTTGGGGGGGGGGGGGGGGGGGGGGGTGGGGGGCCAAAAAAAAAAAAACGGCCCCGGCGGCTAGTGTGCTCGAGGCTTGAGTAACTGAGGGCCCTTCCTGTGTCCAGGAGAGGCAGCTGTCGGACAGCTTCAGGCTGTACACAGAGCACTGCCTGTGCCTGATGAAGAACATGCGGCAGGTGTTCCCCTGCACCAGCGCCGCTGCCATTACACGCTACGAGCTCATGCTGAGGTAAAGTCACACCCCCGTCGCATCGCAATCACACACTCCCGCTCGCGTTGCCTTATCAAGAACACGCTCGACCTCTCACCCCCCCCCCCCACAACAAACACTGAGGGGCCGGGTTCATTTGCACAGTGTGGAGGAGAGGAGGTGGTGTCACCGCTTCATCAAGCAGCAATTTCCCGACAAGTGCTCTTATTGGATGAGCTTTTAAATAATTGCCCCTGGTCAAATAATCTTTGTTTGTACCCCCCCGTTAATGCTTCAGTTCAGCCAGACACACATACATGTTGACCCGAGGTCCATGTATTTATGAACAACTCTTTTACAAAGCAATGACTTGAATTTAGATATAGGCATAGTTTACTCAGGTACACGTGGGGTTTTTCTTTCCACTCTGGGAAATCACCAGAACCGTATCAAATCCAATCAAATCCAATCGTTTTTTTTATATATATCTCGCATTCACAAATCACAGTTTGTCTCGCAGGGCTTCACAGGGTGGGTAACATCCTCTATCCTCAGACCCTCAGCCAGAGTAAGAGTAAGGAAAACCTACCAGGGGAAAAACAAACAAACATATGCATTCATGACCATGTCACCTGAGTGAGGATGGTGCAGCTTTTTCCCTTTGTGTTGTTGTTATGAGCTCAAGGCTGCAAATACTAGCTGCTAACCCATAGTCATTATCTATAACTAAATGTAATTCATACATTTAACAAGACTCACTCACGAAAGCCACTTCAATGTCAAGTGGTCTGGCAAACACGAGGTTCTCTGTTGTCGCTAATGACACGTGTATAAGAGTCAGCGTGCGCACGTCTCATGTGTCAAGACACGATGGAAAATAGCAAATGAGTCTATTCGGTACAAATAGATCATCTTTGTTACTGAAGACACCGGAGAAATTCAGGTCAGCTCAGGGATCAATCACATGAAGAGCCGATACACCATCATACACACATTTACGTTGTTTGTACTTTGTGGGGACCCTAGCCTGTTAAAAGCTGTGGGGTCCCCGTAAGGGTCTGACCCAGTCTGTCAGTATTCTCATCACATGGTAAATACGCAATTAGAAGCGTTTGCAAATGTATTCACTTCTTCAAACAATATGATAATGTACGATCAACATTAGCATGACCTGGTTTCCTAAGTGTTCCCTGCTCCCTGTCTGTGTGCACCAGGGGGATCGGCTACATGCAGAACATGCGGGCGTTTAAAACCGTGTGTCCGCTCCGAAACGAGCTGCACTTGGACATCACCACTGCTGTCAAGGTAACAAGGAGAGGTGCAATAAAAACGTATTCAGCGGGACCCTCCTGGGCAGCGCTGTGCTATAAATACATATGTCCCGTTTCATGTCATTTGAATTGCATGGAAGCAGGACAACCCTGTACATCATGGAATCAACAGCGGCTCCAGATGCACCTGCACCGGTCTAAGGGTCCATGTGTAATAAAAAATAAATTGGAAGACATTTTTATTCAGCAATAAAATGTGTTCGAAACCCTTTGTGGGCTTCTTATCCTTAATTAATCTCCTTCATTTGTGTGATTATTTCAACAGAAGGGAACAGCAGAATGGTACGAGAGCGTAATCACACGTTATAAACCAGAGGAGGGGGTAAGTTTATGGAATCGATTATGATTTTAAGGTAGTATTTATTGACATCTAGTGGTGAAATGTCATTTTGCAGCTATTTATTCGTCATTTTCAAGCAAAAGCTATGACAGCCTTCAGTCCATGGTGGAGCAACGTGGTCACCTCCACAGAGAGGACGCATGCACGCACCAGAGTATGGAAAACAACAACTTATAGATTAACGATAGACTTCTGAAAGATGGTTGTTTATAGAGATACTGTACCTGTGTCACCATCACAATGCTATTTTCCCCAGGAAAGCATGACTCATCATTTCTGTGGAGTCACTGGCGTTTATTGATTTTCGAAATAAAAAATGCCCAACGCACCTTTAAGACTCCAAACATGAACACTAGTAGGATTTTTGTTTCGTACATCTTACGCGATAGATTTCTGGAGAAATGGAACTGATTTGATTTGAATCTCTTCAACTTTGATGCATGATGGTAAATAACGCATGTGTTGTGGTGACGGTGCCTGGTCATTGAGTCGGCTGCTGTTTGTGGTCGTTGCGGATGCAGACTCTGGAGGAGCAGCTGAAGAAGCTGGTTCAGGTGGTGGACGCTGCGTGTGCAGACGTACAAAGAGCCCAGAGGATCTACAACAAACTCTTCTACAGGTTCGCATCATTTCTGACTAAGCTCCTCCCTCTGCCTCATCGCATTGAGGCCAATTCAATTTCTGTTCTCGTATTCTGCTCACAGCGCTGTCAAAGTGGATTTCTTCAGCATCTCGTACCGGCAGCTGGAGAAACAGGCATGTGAAGAGTCACAGCATTATTATTATTATTATTATTATATTTTTTTTTTTTATTAACCCACTCTGACACTCGATGAATGTTTCACCTCTCAGGTAGCAGATGACGTAAATGTAGCGATGGAGCGAGTGTGCGGGACCCTGGAGCAGGAAAGCTCCAGACTCACTCAGACCATGGGGGAGACCATTTTCGAGCTCTTCATGTCCATGAAGATCCTCAAAGGCTTCCGGGAGTTCCTGCCACTCAAGTGGGTTATCAGTTCGCATTTGTAATAACTGTTCACATCACAGCCGAGAGGGCGGCGCCTCGGCCGGTGGTTATTGGTTTTAAATGTCAACGGGAAGATACAAATCCAGCCTTGGATTGCCTCCTCTCATCCTCTCTGACAGGGATGCCAAAATGTTGGCCTTGACGGGCTTCCACAACTGGTTCAAGTCCTCGATTCACAAGTGGCTGCAGATCGTTCACGACAGGTCATGTGACAGGATCCGCAAAGCTGTGGACTCGGATCAGGTGAGAGAGGCCTGAACTTTAATTTATGCAAATGAAATACTTACTACTTACATACTTCTATCCAGGCCCTAAGTATACCTGATATGCTCTTTTAAAAATTATTCAACTGTATTTATTATTATTATTATTATTATTATTATTATTATTATTATTATTATTATTATTATGTTGTTGTTGTTGTTGTTGTTGTTGTTGTTGTTGTTGTTGTTGTTGTTGTTATTGTTTTAAATGTGATCAGTATTTTCATTCTGTATTTTGTGTTCTTATAAAATGAATCTTTGCGGCTAATTAATTTCGTGTGTGTGTGTGTGTGTGTGTGTGGTGAGCAGCTGGAGCCTCTGCAGCAGGCCAAACACAGCTCCTCGGCCGTGGAAGTGACGGCGTGTTTCAGCCAGGTACGAGAGATCTGGCTCCAGCTGGCCTGGCCCGACTCGGCGGGGGCCTTCATCTTTGTCACTCGGCTCACAGACGTGAGTGTTCCCCTCGAGCGCAGTACACGCAATCAGGGTCAATAAGAGATGTTTAAGTGCCTCAGACCCACATTAAAAGAATGATTTACATGATCACGTGTTTCACAGAATTTCTGCAGCGAGGCCGTGTGCTACTCAGAAATGGTGACTCGCAAGATCGAGAGGAACCAGCTGGGTCGAGACTTCAAGAGCTTCACAGTGCAGGTAACGCCCGTAGCGTGGCCCCATACTGGGTGGGGGAGGGGGTGAGGTATGGGGGTGTGGGGGTGTGGCAGGGGGGAGCAGGGTGACGTGGGAGGTAAATGTCAGTAAGTGTTCTCCCCGGCAACACAAAGGGCTAAACGGGGGGAAAAGAGAATCCGGTCACAATCCAGTCATTCACGCCCGCGCCCCCCGTCCCTCCACTTCTCTGTAGCCCTGCTTCTTTTCCTCCTCTGTCTCTTCTCCACCTCCGCCCTCTGTCTCTCCTCTTCGGCTCCTCCTTTCCTTTTTTTTCCCCCCCGCCGTAGCTGTGCGTCGCCCTGAACGACGTGGAGCACGTGCGCGTGTTCCTGGGCCGCCTGCCCCACGACCTGGACTGGCCGGGCGTGGAGCGGGCCATGGAGGAGTCGTGCGGGGCGGAGGGGAAGGAGCAGGTGTACAAGGCTCTGAACGGGCAGCTCTTCAACGTGGACCTGGACCTGCAGCGCGAGGCCAAGCGCCTCATTGCGCTGCTCTCCGACAAGGTGAGCTGCGGTGATTGTGACACGGTAATAACGATGTAACGACAAGGCTGTCATCAACTCCATGCCTTAAGGGGGCGGTGTGTGCGATTTGCAGATGGCTAGCGGGGAGGTTGCATGGGTTAGATGGGGGTGGCCCTTGCCATTAAGACTCAACAGGTGTTTAGGTGGGTCCATTCTGGCCTGCTGTAAAAACATGGCGGTAGTCCGACATGGTGGAGAGGACTCATTCTCAGTAACTGAAATAATAATTCATGCATCCAGGCAATTATACACTCTGATATTCATTTGTAATTATTATATTCAACAACAGAAATTCAGTTAATTTCACTTGCGTTGTACGTTCTGCACCTTTAATGCCAAGCTGCATCAGTATTCTCCCACTTTCTATGAAGACTGAGAGAATAGTGACGGTGGTATTTTTTTATACACTGGCAATTTTGAATACTGCAAAGGTGGAAAAACAAATACTTCATTAAAGGTGCAGTGTGTAGGAATGAGTAACACCCCTCACCTCACCCACCTCCTCCACACGTGTTGTAATACCTGTGGTAACATGGCCGCAAATGCGGAGCAGATCCCCTTATGGTATAATAACAATAATAAATGGAGCAATCTGGTATGTAATATTTCTATTCTAGAAATATTTCTATTATGTGTATGTAATATTACACATAGATTTCCGATGAGCAGACAACTATTTTGCTTGAATCCCACACATTGTACCTTTAAAATCATACCCTCATGATTTGAACAGTGGATACAAAAACACCGTCTTGATGAGAGTACATGGAAATATGGAATCCCTCTGTTTAATTGGAAAAATGAAAATCCCCCCTTCATTAAAAAGCAATCATGTAGCAATCCAGCAATAATCGGTTGTGCTTATGTTTTTATGATCGTTGGTGATACTTTTTGTTGTGTACGCCGGTGAACACATACACACACACACACACACACACACACACACACACATACACACACCAGTGAGCACGTGTGACTGATGATTTGCGTGCAGATGCTGCCTGAGCTCCGTCGATACATCCAGCACATCAGCCTCTCTCCAGACTCCATCAACAACGACGACGTAAGAGATGTTCTGTTTTTCCTCCCCCCCCCCCCCCCCCCCCCCCCCCCCCCCCCCCCCCCCCCCCCCCAGAGATGTTCTGTTCCCCCCCCCCCCCCCCACTCCCCCACCCCCCTACCTCCTCCTCCTCCTCCCCATCCCCCCATGTGATATTCTCTGTGGGTTGATTCTTCCAGGCTGTCTCACCTCTCATGAAGTACCTGCAAGACACCGTGAGCATCCTCACTGAAAACCTGGTGAAGGAGAACCTGACCAGGTAAACACTGTTTCTCCTATTGAAAACACAACTGCATTAATGTTGTACACGTTAGTCAATAGAACCTTTCCTGGTATTGATTGTGACAAATTCATTTTCAATTAGGATTTAAAATCTCGTGTGTCGGCCAGTTTGAAGTGTGATGTTTTGAATTGCCATAAATGTACATGGATTCTTCTGAACGCTTCATCAGTCTTCATTTGACAGATGAAACTCAAACTCCTGATGATAGAGTCATGAGAATGATGTTAGGATGATATTAGTTATTAGTCAAACAGTTATCCGAATGTAAAAATCTATGGAAGAGTGAGGAGAGGGGTGAAACATGCAAAGTCACCACTGGATGGCAATGCATCCTACACACTGTGCCTTTAAATCGAAGGTACGGGGGGGGCCTTTGCTTGTAAAACATGACGCTAAAATGGCAAGATGTAGAAAATGCATTAAAAACGAGAGAAAACAGAATGGGCATTATGGATGGACTGGATCACAAGAAAGCGAATACAGGTGCAAGAATCCATTTGAATGAGTTGTAACGAACAAATCCTGTCATGAGCGCCGTCTCTACTCAAAGGGCCTGCATCCCTCAGAGGACGCTCACTACGTGGGCAGAGAAAGAGGATTTCCTCTTGTCCTCTCGTACCATTAATGCTTGGATGGTTTGGACGGTGAAGGATCCACTTTGGTTCTCTCGAATGAGAGGAAACACTTGTCCGGCCCTCATTTGTTCGAGGGTCTCTGAAATATTCTTTTGGCCTCCAGAAGATTCCGTGAACAGGAAGTTTGAAGGACAAGGTGCCCGACAACTCACTCAGCAACAGACGAGCATGGAACAATCAGAGTATGACTCGTTTTTTTTTTAAGTCGACCCTGCATCACTGCTTCAACTATAATACATCACCCATGTCTGTTGCAGTGAGAATCCACCATGAAAGTGCTGTTTGAGTGAAGCCTCCATCGGTGCATCAAACCTTAATTACATAGGCCCCTTTTATGCAAGATTGCAACAAAAACACAATACACCAATTATAATAACCAAAGAGTAAAATCCAACGTATAGACATTGCAATACAAAAATTGGACATTGTAAAAAAAATAAAAAAATAAAAAAATAAAATGCATCCATTACAAGTGATCAATGATGTGCGATGAACCCAGGGTTAGGTTTGGCCCGGAGCCCTCGTCTTTATTTATGTCTCCTGCCTGGTCACATGATCTGGAGCCACTGAAATGACGCAGTGGTGGTCTGGATGCAGCCCCTGTGGTCTCCTCCCTCAAATTTCGCAAGTATCGGGTGAAAACTTTGACAGCTCTGCCATCGCGGATGCCGCGCTTGCGTGGGCAAGCGATGATAACACCCTCGGACGGGTTTTGCCGCTCTACAAGTTGTTATTATCGAGCGATTATCTGGGCTGAGTCGGGGGGAGGGGAGGGGTTACGGGTTTACGGGCGGGGGGGGGGGGGGGGGGGGGGCTACAGGTGGGTGTAACTGGGTGTAAACATCAAAATTGTGGGGTGTCTTTGCATCCCAGAGCTCTGCAGAGCATGTGGGAGCTGCTGCTGCGTATGATCCTGGACACGGTGATGGAGAACCGGGGCGTGCAGGTGGAGTTCTTCAACCGTTTCCAGTACACCGTGGAGGTCTGTACATCTCTCTCTCTCTCTCTCTCTCTCTCTCTCTCTCTACATCTCTCGTCTGTTTTCCCCGACTGAGCTTTGGACGGCGCCGCCGCGCGAAAGCTTTATCTACTCGAGGAGACACGTGTCACACTCTGTAATGATAATCACCGGCACTGTTATCATCATCGTCGTCCTTTAATTAGCTCTGTGTGCCGCGCGCTCATTAGCATACATTAGATGTTCGGGAAGTCGCCAGGTAGTAGTTGCATGTGTGGAGGCGAAGCCCACGGTGAACGACAGTGTGGTGGGAGGTGGTCGTATATATTTGGATCGGGGGCCGTCTGCAGGGGTCACCTGTCGGGGGGGGGGGCTGGTCA
>JAFBJT010109242.1:0-19844 GCA_016785325.1 Chascanopsetta lugubris
CGGGTGGAAGCCATGTTAGAAAACAGAGCATAAACACACCTGGTTGCAGAGGGAACGTATTAAAGGTGCACGAGACAACTTCTTTGTTCAAAATGAATATTCGATATCAATGAGCGAACAGGCAAACGCAAACCAAATGGACTTGGGTCCATCAACCTGTGGACAGCGACCGTGCTTCAGGTCACCATTTTGAAGTTGGTTGAGGTGGAGCCGGGTCGCACGCTGCCCCAGGGAGGGGCTTAGGCGGGAGTCGCTTGCCGTGACCCTTGTCCACTCGACGATGAGAACCGGCACGGCCGCACAAGTGAGCGCGCTTCGCTGCGCTGCCACCGGTGTCACTGCAAACATTGGCAAGAGTTCCCGACTGCTCCTTTCAGGAGACAGACCAACAGGTGGTTGTTTTCATAGACGCGTCACTTCTCCGTCAGCGCTTTCTAAACTTGTGTGTCACTTGTGGCGGATCAATGAGCCACAGGCGGCGGCGGGCAAGAGTCAGACGGCTCCGTGAGAAATGTGTCTTCATGTCACCTCGCGAGATCCATGACTAACTGTGCCAGTACCGCTCCCTGCCAGGCTTCGGTGGAAACCTGTTCTCTGCGTGCTCCATTTCTTTGAGAATTCGCGCAAAGTTTATTAGACGGAAGTTTTGTGAATTCTTTACGTGGCCTCATTAAAACCAGCTTCTCTCTCTCTCTCTCTCTCTCTCTCTCTCTGCTCCCGTGTTCAACTAAATCTCACCGTGCCCACAGCTGCAGCCTGTGGCACATTCTCTCTGTAATCAGGCAGCGCTGTAATCAAAACAACGTGTTGTCTGTCAACAGCTGCAGAGGCAGGCAACGCACACATGGCGCGACACAGCCCAACATGTCGGCTTGTGCAACGCAGTGATACTCGCTCTGAGTAATCCTTCATCAGCCGCCACACGACAGATTTATTGTGATGTCGAGCCGACGGGACAAAGACGCTGCGGATATATCCGGCCGTAAATCACCTCATTCCACCGACGCTGTGTTTTTCCCTCGTCATCTCAGTAAACAAGCCGCGTGTGTGAGGTTTAGCGACATCTACTGGTAGAGATGCACGTGGCGGCTGAATACCTCGTACCTCACTTCCGAACATGCGGTAGCCCTCAAATGTCAATGTAACTCAACCCGCTACCAATGAAAATATAAAGCCCTTATGTGTTTGGACACACATGCATTTAATAGTATCATATAACAGTATATAATTGTAGTAGAATAACATTATTTAACACTCATTTTTTTGCAGATAAAAGTATGAATCATTTCACTTGTATTTTACACTTTGGACCTCTAAAGGTGCAGTGTGTAAGATCTGGTCATTTTATGAAAATATTACAAAATAATTACATTGTCATCACAATTTCATGAATTTATAATCACTTTTCCCATCACTCTAAAAAGCCCATTAATGTACATCTACATGAGGAGGGGGGGGGGGGCTCTCTATGGAGGCCGCCATGTTTTTACAGAGGCAAAAGTGGACGTACTAAACATCTTTGGAGTTTTAATGACAACTGAAGTCTGCCATAGGTTCTCCTGCATGCTCAGAGGGGGTGAGGGTGAGGTGATGGATACAGCTCTTACACACTGTACCTTTAGGGGTAAAATGTAAGTTTCTGGTCAGGTCTGATGCAGCAAGACGACAATGAGTTCAGGGGGTTGAAGTAGAACCATGAGGGCATGGGTGGATGAGGTGGAATTGACTAAATGGGAAGCTCATGAAAGAGAGGTAGGAGCATGAATGAAATATGAGCAGGATTGTGACCAAATCAGCTCCATGATGGCCGACATGACCACACAGTGAAAACAATTATTAGTTCCCCTCGTGACTTTGCACAAGCTCATCATTGACGTTGATCAGTTAAGGCCTCAGCCAGCAGCTTGATCGACTTGTGCACCCTAACCTCAGCAGACATTGTATTAAATGATTGTGTGGTTCAGGACATTACATGTTCCACTGGGAAGTTTTCGGTCACTCTTCAACACAACAAATTCCCAACAGAGTTATTTTATTACATGAACACACCCACCTCTTTGGTGAATGCTCATTAACCGACTCAGGTTAAAACATGAGGAAACCTGAGACAACTCTTCAGGAGGGAGGGAGGGAGGGAGGAGAAAGAGAGAGAGAGAGAGAGAGAGAGGGAGGGAGAGAGATAGAGAGCTCAATGTACAGATTACATTAAAAAAACCTACGAACAAAGATATTTCCTCCAGCATCTGGATCACAGACAGGGAGCTGGAGCTCTTTCTTAGATGACTTACTGTCAAAGGGAGGAATCAGAAGCACATTCCCTCCTCACACTGCAAATATCCAGGAAAGGCTGACTCTGCAAAAGGGCACAGCAACTTGTCTTATGCATTTGGACCTGTTGTATATGGGAGATATGCAAGAATTGACATTGACAGAAGATTGAATACTCACAGCGCAGCCTTTTAACTGTGTGCTGGTTTCTGTAAGATGGTTATGTTGCAGTCAATGAATAAAACATAAACTACTAAAGTGATTAACAGTGGAAATATTTATACAGTCATGAGAAAATTAACTATTAGGATATAAACAGTCAGGAGTAACTAATCCAAAGCAATATGCTGCCAATAATTCAAAGGAACAGTTTCAAACAATGAAACATTGAAGGTACAGTCAGCATCATGACACATCACAGTTTACTATCATTCTAATCATGTTTCTGTGCATTTGAATATTTTTTCCATTTCTCATCAATTTTAGGAAGTTGATCGAAAAACTAATTCCTCAACTGACTTGCATTCGCTGAAATCTGTGGCGAGTTTAAAGCACAAAGGCAAAACTTGCATCACTGCACAACTTTGCACTTGACTGTGTGAACCCCAACGTTCAGGTTTATATTTGGCATAAAACTGAGGTGAACCAAACTCTATAAAGCCATCAGTATGAGACTGGATGTCACAAACCAAGTCAACTGACAAGTCTCTACTTAGTGATCACTTCTTGTTCATCTTTGGAACACATGGCACCAGTGGCAGAGAAGAACACTAGTAAATGTCATGTCACCTATATCGAGCCATTGCAATAAACACATATTTAAAAAGTTCACAATATGTCATATTTTCTTGATTATATCAATTAAATATCAAGAAATTCTGAATGATATAATCACTATAATGAATTGATTATAGTGATATCATCTTATTATTGTCAACGACAAAATCTGATCAAAACAGAAACATAAAAACATAAAAATTAGCAACACTAATGAATAAACTTTCATTGATTCCCTAATCAACAAAGCTGTTCAGCCCTAATGTGACAAAAGCACGTGCCGCTTTGTAAATGTACATAAACACTGAAAGTCAAATTTAAAAGAGCAGATGTGTATTTAATGGGTGTGACAGAGCTGCACCAAAACAAACATCTAGATCAAGCCGCGGTTTAAATACATCAAGCTGTCAACGCGTCAACGGTTCGTCCAAGTTTACACGGTTCTTTTTCAAAGTAAACGACAGAAAAAAAAACAAAATAATGTCAGAAGCTAAACGAAATGTAGAGAAACTGTGTTTGTGAGTATTAACTTTCCTAAAATGACCATTTCTCAGTCCTTGCTTCCACTGACTTGACCAGCCCCTTCCCCATGACCCTGAAGTCCTCCAGTATGGCTTCCACATTAGGAAGAGTGGTCACCTCCTCCCCCTTCACCTCCACACTCCGCGCAGACATCTGAGACGTCTGAGGGACAAGATGCACGACAATACACACATGAGGTTCGTGTGACAAATGTTGGAAAAGGATGAGGATGGAAATGAGGATACGTATTAACCCTCACCTTAAAAGGCATGGGGATGAATGCTTTAGGTCTCCACAGGACGGCAATCACTGTTCCACCGTAGGGGTCACAGAAGAAGAGGGCGAGGTCCCCGAAGGAATCCTGAAAACATAGAGGGTTAAATGACAGCAGCAAACGCAGAGGAAACATTCAAAAACAATGGTCTATACTAAAAGCAAACGATCATTTTCAAAGCGATGTAATATTACACATTACATATCATAATTTCACTGTGCGTGGTACATAGAGCAGAGGAATACATATAGTAAATAAGATAAATACCATAAAGCTATGTAGTTTTGTTTGATAACAAGGTATAGACCTGTTCTATAGGAATGGTAACCTTAAATGACTTCTGTTGTGATCTGGCACTATGAAGAAAACAAAACGCAATTCATTTGACCTTCAAGGGAGGGGGCGGGGCTAATACAACGGTTGGCGAAACACCCGACTTTACATAAGAGGATGCAGAAGTTTCCCTGAATGTTTCACCATCCCTCACAGGTCACACTCACTCGGAGTTCGCTCAGGTACAGAGACACCGGGTTGTAGTCGATGATGGGCAGGGCCCCCCCTGCCTGAGCCACGTCGCCGGCCATCGCGCCCCTGCTGAAGTTGACAACGGGAGGGTCCACCGCTTGGCCGATGAGGGGAACCTGCTTGGGGTTCAGGTGGATCAACACGTCGTAGGCCTCCAGAGGAGGACGCAAGGCCACCTGAGCAGAGAGAGAGAACAAAGCCCATCAAAACGCTCCAGCTCTTAATCGTGACTCAGCGGTGGTTCATCGATGCTGCGGTGGGGGAGTGACCAGTGAGCACCGACCCTGACGTCTTGTATCTGGCTGCCGTCCATCAGCTGAAGCTCCAGCACTCTCAGACTCTCTGCGGCCACCATCACCACACGCTGCAGCATCTGCAAACACCACCGCAAGAAGCTTTAGGCGCTCTGGTAATTATCATCAGGCTTATCGAACCGTTAATTATGGCGGAGACATCACTTCCTAGAACACATTAAACATGACCGACAATAAAAACCATCATAATAAAGATAGAGACACACCAGACACTGACAAGTTGCTGACAGATCAAAACATGTTTACACCTATACTGCTGTAAAGCCAATTCAATGAATGTCCCACGACCAACATGGTTTCTGTTAAATACATTTATATAGCAAAATCTCAGTTATTGACTCACTATTTTGCCGTATATGCATAAAGGTATGTCGCATATCTACTTTGTCTATTGGTGTTTTAAGAAAGGTACTTACACTGTGAAATTCTTCTTCACTCTCCTCAAAACTGTTAATTCAGCATTGAACCGAATGAACTCTCTTTGCTCTATGTACAATGGCTGCTCTGTATTTCACTAGATGTCAGTTGGACCACGTTATATCAGTGTGATTCAGACTAACAAGAATTTATTACCAAGTCAGTGGGTATAATCTGTGGTCATGGTCTGCATTATGTTTCTGGAAATACCTCATGAATCTAGTCATTTATACATTCTGATTCATTACATCATATTCTGCCCCCTAGTGGCCATTCAGCGGAACTGAAACAATAACTGGGGAAACGCCACGATTGTGTCATCTGTGCAGGATTGTTCGGAAACACATTTGGGATTCGGTAAAGGTGGATCAAAACAAAACATATGTGCAAGTTACCTGCTGAGGCGAATTTGGAATAATTGTGAATATTGGAACTCGGCAAATCAAACCCTGGATGACGTCACTATGGACAAAGTTCCTGCTCTCTGGCGCCGTTATAAAGGAGGATGCTGGAGGAGGCTCGCAGTCAACGTTGGGCTTGTAGCGAGAGTGAGGTGGGCAAGCGCAGGAAACTTATCTGGGTCAAGTACGCACCATGGGAAGCGGCTGTGTGAGTCTATTCTGGACACTACTGTGTGCCGCCGGACTCTTCCACAGCTACGCTCACGTCCAAACAGAGGAATACAAAACTAAACATCTACCTTATTTCACCAACAGGGAGAACAGCAATGAACGGCAACTGGTGAGCAAATCTCCAATATGAATGCAACAATGTTTTTTTCCCGATATTAATCTTTCAAGAGGCTGCTCAGGATTTTTTTGTGGTTAATAGATAACATTATACTATTGCATTTCCAGATCAATGACTTACATGATGTTTTAGAAAGACTTCAGAACAGTCAATATCGTGTTCTGAGAAAAAAGCAGGGATATCTGCCTGTGGTGAGTGGAGCCGCACATCATCTGGATTCACTTCACATCCGTTTTGTCAATATTTTCGAGGGGGAATTTCTCTCTTCTCTTAAATCAATAATCAATCAATTCTTCTGACACGGTTCATGTCCTCCGACAGTGTGATCCCGGAGACCTGTGTGCGCTGAGGAAAGGCTCCAGAATTGGGAAACTGTGCGACTGCTCTCTGCCCAGAACGTGCAACTCCTTCCTACATCGTTGTTTGTGATTCGCCCGTATGAAGATTCTCGTGTTACTTTGTATTTTCTTCATCTTACTACAATTGAGAAATTGTAAAATACAACTGTTTTTTTTCGAGAATTTTAAACCACTTATGGCATTTATATTTTTACATATTCCTACTTTTATATTGTAAAAACCGCAATTCTGATTACTTTAAGTATTAAAACGTCTGGCTGTGCTGGTGTTGTTGTCGTGTGTGTGTGTGTGTGTGTGTGTGTGTGTGTGTGTGTGTGTGCGCGCGCACGCGCACTGACCTGCACACTAGGAGCTCTCTTGGTCCACATTGATATCTTCTTGTCTTTAGGCGTAGCTATAAACATGACGGGCAGAGACTCCCTGGTGGCCATGAAGTCATTCTTGATTTCTGTGTACTCGGAGGCTACACGTGACAACAGAGGAGAACAACAGTTCAACTATATGTGGAAACGGCAACACATAGCAGCAGGATGTCACAGTATGTCGGGTGTGTGAAAAAGAAAGGGGTCGGGAAGGGTTTGTTTGTGTGACCTGGAGAGGAGCGGGGGTGCATGTGTGAGCATGTGTGGGTGTGGGTGAGTGCATGCCTGTGAGCTGGTTGTTGAGGTTGACCACCAGTGGGTTGTTCCTCCAGTCAAAGGAGGAGAGCAGATGAAGGAAGCGGAGGAAGCCCACCTGTGGAGAGCTGAGGAATGGGGAGAAATCACTCGCATGACCTACTGAATGAACAAAGGGACGCGCGCAGAGCACAGGAACCCATGACCCCGATAAGATGCATGGATAAGTTATTTTAAAAGCGGGTGATACAGGACGTATTTACCCTGGAGGAGTGAAGGGTGCAGGATGCAGGAACAGGGACGCCACCAGCAGGTCGGCCGCGTCCTCTG
Organism: Chascanopsetta lugubris; assembly: GCA_016785325.1. Lineage (NCBI taxonomy): Eukaryota > Metazoa > Chordata > Actinopteri > Pleuronectiformes > Bothidae > Chascanopsetta > Chascanopsetta lugubris. The sequence goes on from JAFBJT010109242.1 coordinate 7,154, forward strand.
TAATGTCGTCGCTAAACAGCTGAGCACCCAGCCAACGCTTGGCCAGGCGACACGCGGCCCCGAAACATGTGTGCTCCTGCTGCAGCCTGATGACAAAAGGACAGAGTACGCGATGTAGAAGAGAGTAGAGGAATGGTGCAAGGATGCAGCACTGAAGCGGAAAGGACAAATAATAATGACAAAACAGGAAGCTGAAAAAGTAGGTCAAAAGTTGAGGAGGACATGACCTCAAATGCAAAGTGTACTGAATTCCCCCTCAGGGATAGATGAAGTACTTTGACTCCATTTGCTTGGACACAACAGTACGAGGTTGGACAACTTCCAGCCCGATAATGAAAATAAAAGGTGAACAAATGATTGGATTCGGTCAAGTTGCAATGCAACTTGAGGGTTTTACTTTAAAAAGGTTTGCAGAAAGTTTAGTGTATAGTGTATCTGCGATGGTGATAAACTGTGCCGCCATCATGCTTGTTTGGCCTTCAGCTTCTTCCACTTGCCGCCTACTGGACTGGAGGTGTAGTGCAGTTTCATTTACCAACTCCCCAATATGTCGTTAGCCTGATTTGAATAAAACGCAAATAAAAGTTTCTGTTGTCACTGTGTGACCATGTGCAGGCGGCTGAAAAAGCAGGAGAGACTTCTAATCTCTAGAAAACATTTCCAAGAAACACAGGTTCCATTTTGTGTCGCCGTTTTGGTTTTTACCCGTGTAATGTGCTCGTCAGCAGAGGCTTGTGAATGGTGGCCATCTCCAGAGCCTGAGCCTCCTCATTGTCCCTGACAACCAAGAGGCCCTCAGCATCCTTGCTCTCCCTCAGCACCTGAGGCTCCCGGTGATAGGCCACTTGTATCCGGAACGCAAAGCCATCCTGGATATGAGCGCAGGAAGGGAATGAAGAGAGATACAATAGAGTGAACTTGAATGAAAAAAAATATATATATATACTACTGCTCCAACAACTTGTTTGGCCACATGCTGCTGCTATGATCAGATACCAACAATTCTGAGTGTAACATTAACGTGAGTCATTCGCATTTGCTCACCTTCCAGACATCCAGGTGTGTGGGGCAGGGCCTGCACGTATAATTATGGTGCTTCTTGAGCAACTCTCCCATTTTTATGTGGAATGCGGTGCGGATGTGACGGATGGCGAGGCGGTCGTGGGGCCACTTCCCGCTTCCCTCCATGTGACAAATCACTGCAAGGACACATTTTCACACGAGTCAGCACGACTGAATGTCTGTGGTTAAACTGCTGTAATTATCCTGCTCTGGATACAGGAGGTGCGACTTGGACATTGTGTAATCTAAAATGTTGTCATCCATGGTAATGAGAGTGTTAAGAAAAGTGAAGTTACAGTCTGATTTCATGAGTGAAAATGAATGCTTGCTACATACTTTACACACTGGTACAACTTAAATGTAGTTTCCAACACATTTAATTGGTCTTTTTTTAAGATTTGGGAGGATGTGAGAGGGAGGGGATGACATGAAGGCATGAGGCACTTACCTTTAATAGGAGTTACATAAGGAGGACATGCTTTATTTTCTCTTGGCACCAGTGACCTGGTAGTTTTTTCTCTCTCAAAGAAGGAATAGTCCAATTTCAGTGGTTGAGGAGGAAAGACCTGCATAGATCAAATATTTTGAATGACAAAAAACGTACAACAAACCAAAAAAAAAGGTTCACTGATCAATAGCTACATGTGGTATGGTGTAAAAAAAAAAAAAAAAGTTTTATGAAATTAAAATTCGACTTTTATAATTATTGCACCGGGGGATTTACCTGTGTATATCTAAGAGCGGGGTGAGCTCCTTGGACTGCAGTGACAGAGAGAGGCAGCTCCTGCAGCTGCCACAGTTTCCTGCTCAGGTCATCGTAAGACTGAACCACCAGTAAACTCTCCTCTTCTCCAGTGCTGGGCACCTGGTGACACACAAACACATGGTGTACAGACTCTAAGGATCAAATCACAACAACAGATATTTAGTTGCACAGCTGACCTTTGGCACATTAGGACTGTTCTTTACGTTGTACTTATAAACGTATTACTCCTACTATGGTCAGAGCAAAATAAACAAATTAAATATGATGACACATGGTTCCAATGAAACACTATTAGAAATATATACATCATTTATTCATTCGGACAAAATCATTTGTAGTGAATCTCGCCATCTTTATTTGAATGTAAATAAAACAAAATGTTAAATAAATAAATAAATAAAACGCGACAATTTACCTCACTTCCCGTCTTGATGACGTCATCCACCATCCCCCCTACATAGCGTATACAGGATTCGGGGATATCTGCATGTCTGGGAGATAAACACCGGATTATTTTTTTTATTCTAAAGCAAACGAGCAAGACTTCAACAAACCCACATCCCAGCTAACGCCACTGCTGTCTTTACTGTCACGACGTTTGCTAAAGTCAAACTGCTCATCCATAAGGTTTGTATGCCATAAAAACACACCATAACAGTTAGCGTTAGCATTAGCTGGCTTGCTAACGGTGACGGCAGCAGCCTGACGCTCGGGACATGAAGCGGAACAGCAGGAGGCGGAGCTCGGTGTGGGACTGTTTCGAACAAGACGGCAACTTCGTCCGCTGCATGAAATGCGACGCGACGCTGAAATACTGCGGAGGAGCCACCAGCTCCATGATGAACCACATGAGCAAGAACCACCCGCACACCGCGCCGCTGGAGGAGGAGGACGAGAAGCCGGTGATGTGTAGCGTCCAGTGCGGCGGCGAGGAGGAGAGCGCCCCCAACAACCCGGACATCACGCAGGTCAACATTATATCCCCTAACCTCCACGAGTATGGGGAGAGGAAGCGACCGAAGAGGAGCTCAGTGTGGGACATCTTCATTAGAGTGGACAACGAGGTCCACTGCACCCTGTGTGACACTAAGCTGAAGTACAGGAGCAGCACCACCAGCATGATGTACCACATCAAGAACAAGCACCCGGACACGATGCCCGGCGATGGGGTGTCACACGCCGAGGTGACTGAACTCATCACCAGGATGATAGAGAAGGACATGCTCCCCATCAGCCTGGTGAACGGGGATGGGTTCAGGGAGCTGCTGTCGTCCACGGTGCACAATTACAGGACGCCCTCCGCCGGTGAAATCACTCGGCTCATTGAGGGCCACTTCCACGAGAAGGTGGAGGAGCTGGTGATGCAGCTGGGCAGAGCGGAGAAAGTGGCTCTCACCGCCGAGTTCTGGACGGCTCTGCCCTTCCAGAGGTACATCACCGTCTCCTGCTCCTTCATCACGGAGGAGTGGCAGGGCAGGACGGCCGTGCTCCAGACGCACAAGCTGTCGTCGGACACGCCCCCCACCACCGAGAGCGTCACAGAGAAGCTCCTCAACACCGCGAAGACCTGGGGTATTTCCAGCAAAGTGACGGCGTGTGTCCACAACAACACGCAAGACATCTTGTGGTCAAGCGCCTGCTCCCGTGTCAGCTGGGACTACGCCACCTGCTTTGCCACCACACTGCAGCAGGCGGTCAGCGACGGGCTGAGCGAGGACCTGGTCCGCATCATAGCCGCGGCGGGTAAACTTGCCAAGCACTTCAGCCACAATGTGCTGGCGAGCGAGGCCTTGGGGCAGAAGCAGGTTCTGATGTGCCTGCCGCAGCACAAGCTCATCCAGTCCAGCAAAGCGCGATGGGACACCATCTGCGATATGTTTGAACGGCTGCTGGAGCAAAGGTGGGCCATTAAAGCCGTGCTGTCCGACCGCACGGTCACCAACCGACAGGTTGCCCAGACCCTTGAGATTGAAGACGACTGCTGGCAAATAATAGAGAATTTCACTCCGGTGCTCGCGACACTGAAGTGGGCGACAACAGTCATATCAGCCGAGACAGAGGTGTCCATTTCAAACATATACCCCATCACATTCAGTCTCATTCAGACTCACCTGGTGCCAAAAGAGAATGATGTTGAACAGGTGTCAGAATTTAAGCTGAAAGTGCAAACATCTCTCAGGAGTCACATGGAGGTAGGTATAACCGAGCTTCAAATTAGCTGTGAGACGGCCAAACAAAAAAACCTAGTCCTCCTAATTTATTCTCTTTTTTGTTGCATATGTTGATCGCAGGTTGTCTCCAGCGACCTCTCATCCAAACCAGCTCTTATTGCCTCTATGCTGGACCCCCGTCACAAACACCTCAGCTTCCTGACACCAACAGGGCGGCTGGCTGCGAAGGTCAAACTGCACGAGTTGGTTTCAAAGTTAGACGTCATAACCACCACTGTGGCCACAAAGGATGAACAACAGGAGACCCTAATCACGCCCGACATAAGTCAGATGCCCATGCCCTCACAAATGAAAAGTGACACCAAAAACACCATGATGCTGCTGCTTGGTGACAACTACAGCTCTTCATATGCCACAGACTCTGAGGCACAGGTGGATTATTACTTAAGAGACATCGCCCCCTCGTTGGACACAAACCCTCTTGATTGGTGGAAGGTGAACGGACCGAGATTCCCCAAACTGGCCACTCTGGCGAGACACTATTTGAGCATACCTGGTGTGTCATTGCCATCTTTGTTGTCCGAGGCCGGGCAAGCGTTCGCAACCATGCGTACAAGACTGAGCCCAGAGCATGTTGACATGATGATCTTTGTAAACAGAAACGTGTAATTTAAACCCATCACAATGAAACTCTACACTGACATCTATAACAAAAGTGGTACTAGTAGTAGTACTATAACAGTGATGCATGTTGTAGAAGTCATAGTGGTGACATGACATGGCTGGAACAATACCAGAAAGTTTCACACCAAGTTTCACACCAACTTAAAGTCGGCAGGTGTTGGAAAACATATATACCAAAAAGTTTTAAAAAAAAGGTGCAATGTATTTAAATTCTATTTATTAATATTTAATTATAATATTTAATGACATCTAGCTGTGATGTTATCTGTTGCAACCAAATACCCCCAACTTCAACCATCACTAAATAGTATATAGAGAACCTATGAACCTATGGAACCTTTAGTTATCAAAAAAAAACTCAGACGGTGGCTAATATAATCAAAATAAAAAGTTTACCATCATGACGGACAGACAAAGACTGATTAAACTAATCCCCATATACTATATATAATTAGTATTATCGAAATAGCTGTTGTGTCTCAGTATGTTACTTTAAAGATAGAATACATACAGCTGTAGCAGGTGTGTGATGATCTGTTTGGGGACCAGTCGTTTTTGGCACATGCTCTCTCCGTTCCACAGCACAGCCTCGGTGATGGCGCCGTCCTGGAAGCGACGCAGCTCAGAGCGAGAACCCCATAGCTGGCGAAACTCGGGTGCCTGGCATGAAAACACCACTTGTTATGAATCAAATCATTGCGCAAGCATGGTAATGCATAAACAAGACTGAAACTATGTCAAGGTTCGATAAACAATCATACCTCATACTAACAGAGTGTGCAGCTCTGTTTCAATAGGAGAACAGACGAGAAGGTTTGGTCTGTGTGAGATGTGCTCCCTCTATGTTGCATTTTTGATACTGCACTTGTGTATTAAAGTCAAACTAGCTTTAGCCCCCTTGGAAAAATGAGGAATGAAGGACTGTAAACATGCAGAAGAGAGACATCACCTTGGGGCCATCTGCTGGTGGACCTCTCTCCAGCACAGAGAACGCCTGCTCTGGGCTTAATAACAGACCAAAGGCGAGAGGAGGCTGTGCTTTGTGTTTGGGAGGTTCACTGTCCACAGACCACTGCGAGGACAAAAAGCAATTCAACAAATATAGCGAGTTAAAACGAGTGTAGGAACTACAGAGAATTCAGATTCATCTCTGTGTAAAAAAACAAACACTTAAAAAGTGTGCGAGAATATGTTAAACCCAAGTGCCCACCTCAGGGTCAGGAGAGAGCGAGTGGGTGAGGAGGTGAATCCTTTGTCCCAGTCCCTGTTGCAGCAATGACAGAATGAGTGGAAGAGCAGCGTGGACATAATTTCCACTGTGGTCCATCAGCTCAGTGAGGAGATTCAGTTTCTTGCAGCTGGACTGAAGCTTAACCAGGTCACACAACCTGAGAGAGAAATACAAGACATGAGGGTGAGAAGTCAAATTCTAAAATGAGTTATTTTTGCTTTAGTTGTAGATCACAGACGTACTGGAACACATGGTCACTCGTCCTTATCATGGGTTTGGGCGTCATGAGGAGGCTGTGGAACCCGTCCACTGTGGGATTGTCCCAGAACTGCATGGACACAGACGCCTCGTGCTGCAGCTGAGGATAGATGTGAAAACAATCACAAACTGTGGTTTCATCGCTCTTGTAAAAAATGCATCATTTTTAACCAGAGGCTGTTTTTACCAGTTTGTATGTACAGGCCGTCATGTCGGCGCACATGTTGAGATGTCCTGAGGGGTCGACAAACACAACCTGGAACGCACTGTGGAACTCGGCAAGAGACGGCTGCAGGGAGAGAGAAGACGAAATCAAGTGATTACTGTAAGATGTCAGAATGAACGACATTTCAAGTTTGTAGTTTTAAACGTGAGCAGGAGGAACTCACAGCTGTAGAGTCTGGATGTTTGGCGAGGGTGATCCCATTCACTGTCAGGTCTGTGGAGGCTGAGGTCAGAAAGATACATCGGTGAGTAACATGACATTATTCACATCACTGTTCGTCAAATTTGTAAGACCACTTTATATGCGGGAAGTGTGTATTTCCAAAATACACGCCGTCACTGATATTTCGCTCTAAATTATGACCCATGGCCACATATCAGATATATGTCTGACCTAGGATGACATACTTTAGGAATACAATTGTGAAAAAATCTTTTGAGTCACATTATCATCACTGTAAACAATGCATGTCATATCACTGTCATATAACACTCTGGGGCACTGTAATTCAAAGGAATCAATCTCCTTACCCAGAAAGTTCAGGGTGTTTCGAAGCAGCTGATAGGCCGTCATGGTGTTACTGATCCTGTGGGTGTTCAGCAGATATGCCACCAGCATCGAAGCCAGAAAGCCACTGAAACAACCAGTGCCCTGTGAGCAATTGAGAGGTGAACGGTGTCAGATCTTGTATATAAAAAAAAAAGGTACAGATCTGTGTGAAATGACCAAATGATCTTCTTGCCTGGTCGAGCTCTCTTTGATGAAGCCAAACTTTGAGCAGAGCGACGCCGTCTGAAAAGGCAGAGCACTGGGCGCTGACAGCAGAGAGAAACTGGAGGTGAGCCCTGGGCAGTAAATCCCCCAGAACAGCGCTGCTGTAATGTGGAGTGGGAGCTTCGCTGGCCTCTGTAACTAAATAGGAAACAAAATGGTTTTGAGTGGAATGAATATTTCCTGGATTTCCTAGTGATCACAGTCGGATGTTATGTAAAGAGCCTGGCTCACCAGACTGGGGGTTCTGCAGTCCTGTGTACCAGTCAGCCCTGACATTATTCCTCTGTGGGTGGAAGCGGTTGGGCTTGAAGAAGCCGGGAGGTGGACAGGCATGGACGCGCACCGTGAAGCTGGAGGAGCCTTGAACGCACAAAGCATCTTGTGTTACAATCAGAAACTAACCTATTTCAGTCTGCACAAGCAAATAAGCCATGTTGAACAATATACCTGGAGGCATCAGCAGCAGAACAGGTCGGAGTCGGTTTCCATGGAGACACGAGTAACGCGTGGTTCCGATGTCAGAGGAAGATGCGACATGCTGGGCCAGGCCGGCGAGGTAGAGGGCCCTTTTCCTCGGATACCTCTGGTTGATGACGTCCTTTGGGTGGAGGACATCCTGAGGACAAAGAGATAAGGAGACAATTCAGTGTCTATTAGAATCTACAGTTTGGATGTCATTTGGACTGTATGAAGGAAGGCAGATGACTTACAGCTGGGATTGTGACCAACAGGTCCACCACTATGCGTGGTTTGGTGCAAGTACCCAGAGGGTAGCTGCCGATCAGGTCGACAGAAGCAGGCGGCGCCATGTGGAATCTGCCTTTTGTTGTTTTGGGAACCAGGAGGAAAGGGATCTTAACTGCACCGGACAGCCATGATAGGTCGCTCGCCTGAATACACACAGTGGTTACAGGCATCTGTGTTTGTAGGGCGTCACAGTCACAATGTTTTTACTCAACGCACCTCAACCTCCGGTGATTCCGGCACATCCTGGAGCACCTTGGTGACCGTCTGAACGAAGGAATCTATTTGTTGTTTCCTGTGCTCACTCAGGACGACCTCCTTCAGCAGCTCCTCCATCTGGCGTTCACCCACAGATTACAGGTGTTTACAAAGATGTGTGTGTGTGTGTGTGTGTGTGTGTGTGTGTGTGTGTGTGTGTGACAACAGGTCCATTTTAAGACAGAACCCCATAACCTTCTCCTCACCTGCATTTTCAGCAGGCTGCAGTGAAACAGGCTCTCCGCCTCCTTCAGCTGGTTAAGCTCCTCTGCAGTGGGAGGTCTGTACAGGTCGCTCCGGGACAGTTTCACCGGGTGATACACGAGATCCTCGTCTGGTTTGCTCCTTTTGGCTTTAACGGGAGCATCGTCGACCTGCTCATCCTCGGGTGCAGAATCCGAGAGAAACGACTGTCACACAACACACGGCACAACATCAGGTCATGGCATGGATTCAACTAACCTGTGTCATTATAGACACTTTTTGAAGATATGAATATTGCTCATCTGCCTCATTGATAACAAATAATCCATACGTGTTGCCTAATCTGAATGTAAAACGAGATAACAGACTAACTCAAGGAAATATTACAGGAGCTTGTGGTGGCCAAGAGATCAAAACTTCACTGTGGGAGGTTATATTGGGTTCTACCTATCATTTGGATGATAAACTGTATTTTGAAACCTTAAAAGGAGTCATTTACGACTGCAGTTCCTCCATCGACACTAATGTGTTTTATAATAAAGTACCTTTGTTACTTAATGGCACTAAATCTTACACACTGAACCTTTAAACATAACATTTAAACACAAATTCAAAATGATCATGTCTAAGAGATAGAGCAGTTGTTTTAAACGTTTTAACTGATGCTTGTCAAACCATTATCTTTATATATCCATCCTATATCCATTGTGGTCAACCGTAACCATGTAACGTGACTGCAAGATAAAGCATGACAGCACTACTCGTGCCGCAGTGAGTAAACACAGTCAGCTCAACTAAAATCTAAAAAATACGTCTTATCTTAACCTCCGCTGCCTCCTCGGCTTCTGTCAGCTTCTTCTTCATGTCCGCTGTGTTTACAGTCCTTCTATATTTCCAGATATCTCTACAGGTTCTACCAACACCGCCGCTCTTCCTTCCTCTGGCTCCCACATGTGCACAGGGCTAGCCTAACGTGCTACGAAACAAAATAGTCATCTGGTTGGTGAAGATGTGGCACAGGTGAACGGCGATTGGCTCCCGGGTCTCGGTGCCCGCCCTTCAGCTTCAGCAAGGTAGGTTGAAAGAGCAAGAAGCCGTATGGTGTGTGTGATTGGTGTTTGGGAGCTCAGAACAGGAAGTAGGTCTTTACACTCTCCGGCTTTCAGCTATTTACTGTACGCCGAGCATTGAATACATTAGAATACTCCAGTCAAAACATTAGAAAATAAATGGTTTATGAGCAAATTGTCTTGTTCTTTTCCTCTTAAAGGTGCAGTGCACGAGGCCAAGGTGAAATTATTTGTATATAAAAGAAATGGAACAAAATAAAATAAAGCTTTGATGAGTATGCTATTACATTCAAGTATGAATTATTTCCATTACTGTAGAATAACGTCCTACATTTCTATTTACAAAAGCCAGAAGTGGACATAGTATGTAGCTTTCGAGTTTTAATGATAAATGCAGACTTATAAATACACTTATAAATACCTCAACCAAAGCTGACCTGGCTATTTTGGCCCCACAAACACGTAAACATTCTGCAAAAGGCACAAATTTACTGGCAAAATAATGACTCTCTGATACAGTCAAGATCAATATGGTAACTGTATAAAGACAGACAGCCCTTATAGAAATATCTTATGAACTGACATAAAAAGGTCAGCTGCTCGTAGACACTATAGCATTCAGCCTTTTTCAGAATAAATATATTTGCTTTACAGTATTTCCTGACAAATTCACACAAAAATGTGTTTTCTTTTATTGTATATGTATAGTTAATTTTGCTATTTCAAAGGCACAGATTGGCTTATAGGTCCAAATCTTTTCAAACCGCGTATAATCATTTGTCACAGCACAGCTCACAGAGGATATGATATGTTCCTGCACTAGAATGGTAATTGATTAAAATACAGGAGTCTGAATGAAAATCTTTTTTATATTCAGTTTTTAGACAGAAACATTGGGGTGGCCTGAGGTGATCTAACAGCGTTAGCCTGATTAATCGAAAACTGTGGCACATCCGTATCAGTTTGTAATGTCCTTGATTTGGTCGACTGGATAGGAGTGCTATATGTGAGAGGGTTTCTGTTTGTCAGGGGATCTCGGTGAGGAAATCCCTTGGCCAGAACCATCGAGTCCAGCTCCAGAGACTGAGAGAACCCCTGTCTGAGTCTGGAGGGAGTCAACTTCCTCAGGAAGACGTCTGCCCCGTCCCGTCTCTGAAACATGGCTCGGTGCTCCCTGGAGATGGTTGGCGGCATCAGTCTGGTTATCATCTGTTCATATTTGGATCCTCCACTTGGTTTCTTGGGACCTGGTTTAGTGCCACGACCACCATCATCATCATCCTTATGCTCATTGACGATCTCATACTGAGGAAAGATGCTGTGTTTAGGCAGGCGTGAAGATTTGAGTCTTGGTATGGCTTGATGGCCCTTTGAATGAACCAGTGGCCCCGCCATGTTGTTATAAACGACGTATAATCCACCATCCTCCTCCTCCACATGCCTTGTCACGACTGCAGTGGACTGAACTGCTGGCAGTTTGATGGGTACAGGCATATGAGGTAAATCAAACTGCTTCTTTATGATTGGATGGACTTTCGATGGAGGGAGAGGAAGACGCTGTTTATGTTGCTGGTAACAGATGGGCGTCGGGGGAATTGAATTCATCTCAGGTTGCATTCTGGAGCTCTTACTGAGGGAAGACTGCTGGTCAACCTTTGGCACCACTTGTACTGGGATATGAACAACGTCTGCCTCCTGTTGAAGAAGACAGTATTATTATTGATACACAGAACCCGCTGATACAAACAAGATCATGTATGTATAGCGTAGTATACCTTTTGTACAACAGTGGGCCCTGGTAGTTGGGTGACACTAAGAACAGGCCCACATCCTTCCACCCAGGAATCGGGTGCAGTTGGAATGGGCTCAACGTCTTCAGTTCTAGATGCTACCTCTGGTTCCTCGCCCTCATCGGGGCAGATGATCTGTTGCTCTAAAATTGTAGTGAACTGCTTCTTGGCCCAAGATGCAGTAAAAGGGACAACCTTCAACAAAAACAAAGATTTATAATGTGTGATTAAAAGGGTTAAAGCATATAATTATAATTATAATTACTTTGGTTGAAACCTTTTCATTTTACCTGTTGTGCGATGAAGACTGTGAAACAATTCTCCATGACCGTGCTCAGCATACCATCCACTATCTCCCCCACGATGTCATCAGTCTCCTCCTGAGACACAATGTTCATCCACTGGGTCTGAGTCAATCGACCAGGAATGATTTCCGGCTCCTGCGCTGGAACAGGGGTAACTGGGACAGACGACAGGTGTCTGCCCTTGCTGGCCTGGGACTTGGATGTAGAGCGAGGCATCTTTGCTTCAGGTCTGTAACAAGTGAACATTTGGAAAGAGGAAACGTGATGTGACAAAGATTTTTGACAGAAAATTGTCATTAAGGGAAAATGTGAATTTTTCAGGGTCAAAAACCCCAATCAACCAACCAACCAACCAACCAAACAACCAACAATTTTTGCTTCCAAATCCAACAGAACTCTATCAAACCAACAACACAAACAAATAAGACCACATTGACTTCTTCTACATGCGATTATTGATGTGAAAGGTTGTGACCTATTAGCTCACTGGTTAATATAATCAAAGTTGACAACGTTGATCGATGTGACTGTATATTGTCAGATTACTATGAATGACAACAGCCACAATTACATCATTAGATTCTGGTCAACAGTATAGTATATCACCTCTATAACATGATGGTGTACACGTAGAGTTTTCATTTACTATGATAAAGAAACAAGCTCAAATTGAACCAAGTAAGAATCCACCTTACCTGACCTTACCAACTTTATGGATTTGGTGTTAAATCACAAAAAGCTACTTGCTCTATGTGAAGAACGTGCTACAACCATATTTTCACTCTGGTAACCCGGGCAGAGGAACTAACACAGTTTCTTAGCAGCAGAGTTTAGGGGTCATCTTCAAAGTGCAGCAAGACAGTAAAAGGGAAAAACTCAATGACTCAAGAGAGCCCATGAGAGTATAATTTATATTTGTGTGTCCGTTTCCTCTGGCTTCACTTGAATATCTTGTTTAGAGTAACTACCCCAAGCTGACTAGTGTCAAAGTATTAATGGCTTCCAGTGCCTTTGAAATAAAGAAAGGACAAAAATGCCTCTCACTGACTGTCTTTGATTGTGTGCCGTCTCCTAGGGGCTGTAACATAATTCTCTCTCTCTCTCTCTCTCTCTCTCTCTCTCTCTCTCTCTCTCTCTCTCTCTTTCTA
>JAFBJT010109243.1:10757-35151 GCA_016785325.1 Chascanopsetta lugubris
CACAAGATGGTTCAATTGTCATTTAGATGATTTGTACGATTGTGCATGAAAGGATGCTTTATCAATAATTTCACTATTTCCCCTGGGAATCTAATTTAAGGAGATTTAAAGGTATAGTGTGTACGTTTTTCTGACATCTGGAGGTGAACGTGCATATTGTATCCATCACCTCACCCTTACAATAATGCAGGAGAACCTATGGTAGACTTAAGTTGTCATTTAAACACAGAAGATGTTTAGTACATCCACTCTGGGCGACTGTAAAAACATGGCGGCCCCCATAGAAAGGACCCGCTCCTCATGTAAATATACATTAATGGGCTAATCCAAGGTTATAGTGGGAAAAAAGGATACATTTTTCTATGCAAGTGACAAAAATGACCCAAATCTTACACACTGCACTTTTAAGGTGAAAGTTGTCACACACACCTTGGGAAATCATATCTGTGATGGTGTCAGTTTTGTTGCGGTAGAATAATGAAAAAAAAACAACTTACGAAGTTCCCATGAAATTGTGTTTCCTCACGACCCACACAGAAGAACCCAGTGAGCATTGGTGCAGCCGGGGTTTAAATACTCGGCAGGTGTGACTGTATCGTGGTTCCTGGTGTGTGGTGGAGCGGATTAACCAGGTAGAGCAGGGGTGTCAAACTCAAATACACAGTGGGCCAAAATTTAAAACCTGAACAAAGTCGCGGGCCAACATTGAACAAATTAACCTGTTAATATGAACCCAAACAAATTTTGCTTTAACATTGAATATGAACCAAGCAACGCCTATTACTATAAAATATATAACTTAATAGTGGAGACATGCAGAATCAAATTGCAAATAAAAAAAAACACATCAATGGCATTCATTTATTGAATAAATGTTAAATAAAAATCGTATGCCTCTTTTCTATTTGCCACGTTGACTCCACAAACGAGACAAACAGGTCTGAACAAGACAAACAGGTCTGTCTTTTACATATTTAAACAGATATTGTACCTCCCCACTTGCCTTTCTTTTCGCCATTTCTGGAAAGGGGTAGCACGGTGATGTGAAATCGCTATGACTACTCTCTCAGTATTAGCGGTGAATGTGCTGTATAGTACCGGGGGCCAACTCTAGTAGTCATTTGGTATTGTCTCGCGGGCCAAATATAATTACAACACCAGAGTTTGACACCTATGAGGTAGAGGACACACATGGAGGGACAGACATAAGCAAAATAGACACATACACACACACACACACACACACACACACACACACACACACACACACACACACACACAGTGAAATTGTATGTGGGAAAACAAGGCAAATGTATATGCGTCACCTTAATTATTATCTTAAAGGTGCAGTGTGTAAGATTTTGGTCATTTTTGTAACTTCTGAAAATATTACAAAACAATTACATACTGGCATTTTCATGAATTTATAATCCCCTGAATGATTTTTTCCCCATTATTCTTGAATGAGCCCTTTAATGTATACTTACATGCGGAGTGGTTCCTCTCTACGGGGGCTGCCATGTATTTACAACAGCCCAGAATGGACGTACTAAACATCTTTTGAGCTTGAACGACAACCAAGGGCTACAGGAGGTTCTCCTTCATGCTCAGAAGGGTGAGGGTGCGGTGATGGATACAACATGCAACTTCACCTCTAGATGTCACAAAATCTTACACACTGCACCTTTAAGATATGTTTTGGCGGCGATCCTAAAAAATTCTCCCAGATGCAAAACAAATCTATTCAAATATGAGGCCGAGAGGTCAGAGGTCAAGGTCATTGTGACCTCTGACAACACACGAACTAATTTTAGTGTGAAAGGACCCAACAGAGCAATACTAGAGAAACTAGCCTGTTGTACCAACACAATCAGCCTGTACCTACATGACCTATTGCAATGCCAATGTTTAACCACAAGAGGGCAGAATAGACTCATTGAAACGAGGCAAGGAAACATTCAAAAACAAGGAGTTCCTGTGGTTTCAACTTGAGCCAAGTGTCACTCGTCAGTGTATAGAGTCTGTGATCCCACCTATAGCAACATATGGGACCAGTCCATAGAACATGTGACTTACATACTAAACACACAGCTACGGGAATGTAGATTATTCCCAATCATCTCTCCATGAGGCTGCTTTAGATGGAATGTATGACTTGCTTATCCAGAGTATGGGGAGGGGTCAACCACATATTCAAGAGACTCATTCAGGACGGTTCAAATGTTACCATTCAAATCCAGTCAAACCACAGTCGTTACTGAAGCATGTGGTTCCACTCCACGCGTCTGTATGGACCACTTGTTGCATGTAGTGCAGGTAAATGGTGGAGGAATGCATCACTATGT
Organism: Chascanopsetta lugubris; assembly: GCA_016785325.1. Lineage (NCBI taxonomy): Eukaryota > Metazoa > Chordata > Actinopteri > Pleuronectiformes > Bothidae > Chascanopsetta > Chascanopsetta lugubris. Next base: position 13,103 of record JAFBJT010109243.1, read on the forward strand.
TCTACCTTTTAAAGATTTTTGCAGATATTTTAGGGCAGGGCTTTCAAACTCATTTTCACCGAGCGCCACATCAGCATCATGGTTGCCCTCAAGGGGTTGGTTTTAATTGTGGGACTAAATGTGAATTACTACTTAACATACTGCAAAATATCTGTCTTCAGTTACAAATATCGTTTATGTATTTACATACATGTGAAAATGTAAACATACTGAATATATTGCTACTTATAAAAAGGCCACATTTGGCCCGTGGGCCATGAGTTTGTCACATGTGTTCTAGACCCTCTTGTCTCACACCCGTGAAGAGCCAATGTCAGCAGGTTCCTGTCTGACTCATGACAGGATGTCTTCTCCTCAAACAGGAATGTCACGGCAGCCGCTGCACCAGGGACACATTTAGTCATTTCCCAGAACATTGTGGACTATAGTGAAGAGCCTGAGTCAGAGAGTTGTATGAGGAATGTGACATTCTGAGGAGTCCGACTTAGTCCAAACAACCCAAAACTCTGACTTTTCAGAAGTGAACTTGTAGCTGTACTCCAACAAATATGCATGGATTAAAACAAGCCCATGTGTTTCCTATCAGACAGTTAACCAGGTCCAAAGGGGGACAGCAGACGTGTGTACTGACACTTCTGGATCTGTGGGTGACAACAACAGTGATAAAGCACATAGGGGGGCCCACCCACTCTGCTGAGTCAGCACGAGCAACACACAGTAATATAACCAAAGCAATCGATTATTACAATTATTGTATTATCATCCTCCCACTTGCACCTGATAGCAAATGCTGCTGTCTCTCATTTGAGAAACAACTGCCCGAGCAACTAACCAATTATCCATCTAACTAAGAACACTAACCAGCAGACCAACCAACCAATCAACCAGCCAACCAATCAAGTAACCAACTAACGATCCACCCAACCAGCTGATTAACTGACCTACCAAAAAATTTACCAACCACCCAACCAACCTGTCAAGTGACCAACCAACCAATCAAACAACCACCGCCAATTCAATCAAGCATCCATCCAATCAATGGACCAGCCAAATAACCAACCAACCGACGAACCAACCAACCAACCAATCAAACAATTAACCAATCTACCTACCTACCTACCAACCAGTCAACCAACCAGCTGGCCAACTAACCAACCATCAAACCTACCAACCAAACAACCATCCAACCAATCAATCAATCAACCAACAGATAATCTAACCAACTATCCACCCAAACAAGGGACCAGCCAAATAGCCAATCAAACAACCAAGTAACCGTCCATCCAACAAATCATCCAAGTAACTCACCAACCAACCCACCAACCAGCCAACTAAAAAAGTAACCAACCAACCTACAAACAAATCAACCAACCAGTTAGCCTACAAACTCAATAAGCAACAATCTAATCTACCAACCAATCAACCATTCAGCCAAGAAAACCATCCGACCAACCAGGCAACTATCCAACCAACCAACCCATCATCCAACTAAGAAAACCAACCATCCAACCAACCATCGATTGGGTCAGATGTCACCATATGTCCAGTTACTCCTTGATGCTTATTATAGTAACTCTCTGACAATGTCAAATGGTTTGTTAATCCCCAAGTGGTTGAGGTGAAATGATGATGAACTGTACTGAGCTCAAATCTGCACAGGCTGTTTAAGATGGCAGCAGTGACCTCTAGAGGTAGAACATCACCAAACGCAATTCTACCCCCGATCTCGCCCCCATGTTTCACTTGGCTCTGCTTCCCCTGCACAGTGGAGACGTGTAGAAAAGCAGCACTCGACCATTTTCACTCGCCAGGACTGTCCCAGAGATTTGGATCTGAGATATTTCCAACTTGGCTTAACACGTATTTTAATTTCCTCCCATCTTTTCCATCATGACTCAGCAAAAATGCCTTTCAGGCCTCCGTTTCCTCCTTTTGTGTCCGCCCTGTCAAAACTGACGTCAACGTCAAAGACGGGGACTGTAAATTTGTCAGAGCTCGGCGCAAAACCAACAACCTCCACCCATCAAATACATGAAAAGCAAAACTCTGTGTGCACCAAATCTCACTTGTAACATTTTCTCTGTTTTTTGTTCTTTTTCTATTTCATTACCCAGGTGGCATGGCTTATTTTTCTCCCTCCAATTATAATAGGCTTTCTTTTTTTTACTTTCCTGCTCATAATCCTGTGTTGTTACACGGGCACGGTGCCACAGGGGGGCAACGGTGGTGTGAAGTTTTCATCCTGTCTCACTTGATCCCAGAACTTTCTCAATCTCTTACGTAATATGATTAAATCTTGATGAGACAGGAGTTGGCTCCGTCTACCTTTGCAGCACCGTTTTGGGACATTTAGAAACAAAGCAATATTGTTCACTCAATATTTTGTTGTCCACTCCGAATCAATGGGCGTGAGAGAGCATCAACAAAAGGTAAATAATAACATCAATCAAACCAACAGTAGCCGACCATCCGAAACCTCCATCACACCTTGCTACATCAGAGCTCAGCCATCACATCCAACCCTGCTCTTCAGGCTGGAAAGGAAGTCAAGGCTCCTCAGAGCCTGGATGATCAACCTGTCTTGGATCCACCCCACTTCTATTTTAACCCATGTCCACCAAACTGGTTCCAGTGCCAGTTTGGTGCTAGTGCTGTTTTCAGTTGGTTCAACTCTGGTACTTCCTAAGAACTTTTTCCATTTGCAAGTCAAAACCACGTCATTACATCACTGATACTTTGGTTAAATGTTAAGGGTTCTTAGGTGGCCAGATGCTTCCTCTGGTCACTGTAGGACTTTTTCAATCTCTAAGCTTATCAATCAACTTTGGTTGCATCCAGCGGGAGATGACTGCAGCCCGTTACGATTGGACCAGGTGCACTCAGATGTAGCCGTCTCCTGCAGGATACTCTCAAACACCGGCTTGGTTTGAGAGTTTTCCTCTAATTCAATTACTCTGATGGGCCGGTTCTGGCCCGCGAGCCATATGTTTGACACCCCTGTGCTGTGCTTTTAAACATGGCAGTTCATGCACTTACGCAGATGGTGTTGACCACAATAACTCCCGCCCCTTCCCCCTGATATATTTTGGTTGCTGGCTGAAGACCAGCAAGGATTTGGTGCCAGGTTTGGCTCCGGTTTTGAAAGGCGGAGCTAACCCCAACCCTTACCTTAACCTTGACCCTAACCCAGCCCAACAGCTTGCTTTGTCCCATTCATTTCTCAACTGTGATGGACCGTTGTTGCTATATTCAAGCTTAGCTGGTGAGCTAATGACATCACCAGAAATCATTACCATATTTTTGTCACTTCTAGAAATATTACAAAACAAATACATACTGACATGTAAATGATTTACTTTTTTCCATTACCCTAAAATGAGCCCATGAATGTATATTCACATGAGGAGGGGGGGGGTGTTTACAGTAGTAAAAGTGAGCATACTAATCATCTTTTGAGTTTTAATGACAGCTGAACCATAGGTTTTCCTGCATGCCCAGAAGGGTTACACACTGCACCTTTAAAAAGTGTTTTTAATCATGAAAAGTTGCGTAATGCACCTTTAAATGCATCCTGTTCATTCTTCAAATGAAAAACAAACAAACAATAAATCATATGCACGTGTGCCATATAGCTCCTGCTCTGTTGTGCTGGCGCTGTGGGCTTCATGTTTGTTGATGAGATGAGAATTTAACCAGCGCACACACCCTTTGGCAAGAAAGACCTCGGTTAGTATGTGGCCTGGCAAACATGCTATTGAAGTGCACATTTTCAACACACACACACACACACACACACACAGAGTGAAATTGTGTCATAGTCCGAGAGGAACCAGCAAAAACAGATGCTTGGACACGGCACAGTAACCAAAGAGAGGGTTGTGCAGTGCCGTGGGATATCAACATGTGTGCGCACAGCGATTTTACAACTTTGGGAAAATATGTGAAATATGTTTACAATCCTCGAAGTTCACGGACGTCTTTCCTGTAACTTGAGGAGTTCAGTTAAAAGACGTTCTGTTGTGGGGGAGATCCAGGCCATGTCACCTACCCCCACCCGTACCCGACATCATTGCGCCCCGGGGTTCTATTTCTCTGTGCCTTTGTTTCTTCGGGGTTTGTTTCTCGGGATTACCATTCTCTCCTCTTTCTCGCTGCCTGTCCATATTTGGTCTCGGTTTATCTTGTCCCTCTGAACTCCTCTCCAAGATGTTATCCCGTCTCTCTCTGTCTCCTACTTTCCAGAAATCTGTCATTAATCTTCGCTGATCCAGACGAAAAGTGATTTCTGCCAAGTCTCCTCACTCCGGGGCCAAATATTCTGCCACTTGCAAGCCAAAAAAGCCCCCCGATTACAAATCATTATTATGTGTTTTCTACCATACTTCTTCATACTTCTATAAAAGTCCAAAACACAGAAGGACTTTGCTATCCTTTCATGGAAGAAGGTCACAGCTCATACATGGCGTCCTGACCATGGGTCACCTTTAGCACTCTCCTCAAGAGAAGTCTTTACCAATACCCCTGTCCAAATGGTAATACATGAAAAAAAAGCTATTGCAAAACAATGCAAAATAACCTGATAAACAAGTCTATATGTATATATATATATATATATATATATATATATAGACATGCCCCATGTCTATATATAGACATGCAGAAATACAGTATAAGGATTAATGATATACAGCTATGTCGCAAAATAGAGGTCATGCCACTTGTTTCTTGGTGAAATAGAACTTTTTAAACCACAAAGTTTATCTTCTCTTCAAACAAGCTCCGACATTTGGCTTCAGAGTTAATTGCAATTAATGGCTCAGTCATATTCTCCAGATGCTTAACAGGGACCTGAGTTGATTTGAGTGAGTTACTTTCATGGTGTGTAAAACCAGGAGGGGGGGACATAAAACAACACTGCTTGTTGCCTGAGCTCATGTCTGAGACTTTGCCCCAGGGAAGGAACCAAGGGGGGGGGGGGGGGGGGGCAAAGGGGGAGGAGCTTAGTAGATGGAGTGATGGAGGGGTGGCAGGGGGCAAGGACACCTCGGTCAGGCCAGACTGGGGCAAGTAGCCTCTAACAACAACAACAACAATAACAACAGTGGTGGTTCCAGTCTGAAGGAAGCAAAACAGAAAGGAGTCAGAGAGGAAAAGTGGGGGAGTAGACACAAAGCAGGGAGGGTGGAGTGTGGGCGGGGGTGGTCTTTTTTGGAGGCACATCAAGAATTTGCCTTTTAAGGGGTACACTCTCACTCTGTGGAGCTCTGCGTCACAGCCCTCGGGGAGGAGAAGTAAACAACAGCAAGAGCACGGCAAGGAACATGAGATCGGCTAACGTCTCCCAAACAACACATGTATCAGTCCTGCATACGTCCATTGTTATGAGTTGGGGGTGAAGAGAAAGACACCCTGTGTTGCAACAATCACGGCTCTGTAAACAAGGGGAGGCTCGGTCCTCCCTGAATCACCGCTCGCGGCTCAGCATCCTGACATCTGCCGTCACTGTTGTGCGTTTCTTTTGCTTGTTTCATTTTTTTTGTTTTTTTCGACCAACGACAACAATACGAACGATGTGCGGCTGCAGGGCCAAGAGCGCCCTGCAATGCAGGAAACAAGACGGGCAGCAGAGGAGGAGCAGGGATGGGTGGGTGGAGGAGGGGGGGTTGGGAGGGGGAACAGAGAGGTGATTGTATATGTAAGAGAGAGGCGAGCAGGAGGAGAGGGAGAGATGAGAGGTTAGTGTTGGAGGAGGATGGGAAGACTGAGAGGAAAGCAGAAGAAGAGGAGGACTCCAGGGTCATGCATGTGAGGTCAGGAGACAGAGAGAAGAAGAAGAAAATGAAGAAGAAGAAGTGAAGTTAGAGGAAGTTTAGATGGGTGGGGGCGGGGGGGAGTCCAGATGTGGCAGTGTGAGATGTTTTTAAAGTGAGCAGAGGGAGGAAGGTGAGGAGGGGAGGGGAGGGGAGGGGGAGAGAGCATGGAGAGTGTATCCTTCCCTCTGTCCCTGTAACTGCCAGGAAAAGGGGAAGGGCCTCTACCTCCTCCACCACCACCACCTCCCCCTCCTTGTCCTCCTCCTCTTCCTCCTCCAGCTGAGAAAAACGGCTGCCCAGGAGTTTGCCTCTAAGAAAGGACAGAGAGGGGAAGAGGACAGAGAGAGAGAGAGAGAGAGAGAGAGAGAGAGAGAGAGGGGTTGAGAGAGGTAGAGAGAGGGGTAGAGAGGAGGAGGGAGGACAGAAGGGGCGAGAGAAGATAGTGAGGGGGTGGTGGTGGTGGTGGAGGAAGAGGAAGGAGTGCGAGAGAAGTCTGGTGCATCCAGGAGATCACTCCACCTGGTATATGGGTTGCGTCCTGAGCTCGGACTGGTGCGGGGAGGAAGAGGTGCAAGCGCTGCCGGTGGTCAGGGACTCATCCCTGAAGAGACGGAGCCTGGAGAGGAGCGAGAGCGGCAGGATGAGGCTGACCAAGGTCAGTAACCCTAAACCTAAGAACCCAAGCCTCGCCGGAGCTGCACATGTTGGTGCGCACCACCTGGGGGCCTCGGCGAGGGGTGTGGGTGTGTGTTTTTAAGGTCCATGCTCCGAGTTTGGCAGCTGAGGTAAAGGAGGGATATAGCTAGCTAAGTTTGCCAATTGGCTTATGGAGATATGCTGTTTTGAAATTAAAGGTGTAGTGCATAAACTGTTAGGTTGCAAGTACTTCCATTTCAACTGGGAGACATTGGGAATGTAACATTGTGCTGATATGAGTGTGTCACCACTGCAATGTGTGGATTCATTGCCTTTTATTTTTAAATAGAGTGGGTCCTCTCTTTGGAGGCGGCCATGTTGCACCACCATACAGTGGTCCTAGAGTGGAGCTTTAAAGGTGCAGTGTGTAAGATCTGGTGACATCTAATGGTGAGGTTGTATGTTGTATCCATCACCTCACCCTCACCCTTCTGAGCATGCAGGAGAACCTATGGTAGCCCTCAAAAGATGTTTACTACGTCCACTCTGGGCTACTGTAGAATATATAGAAGCAATGGAAATGAACAAAATCTTACACACAGCACCTTTAAAGGTGTAGTATGTAACATTTTGGTTAAAGTGCTTCCATTGCTGGTGGGCCACATGGAATATAACATCATTGTGCTGATATGGGTGTATAACCACTGCAATGTATGAATTGTTGTATTCAGTGCCTTTTATATTGACATAGAGTGGGTCCTCTCCTTAGAGGCGGCCATGTTGCATCACCATGTTTACACAGTAGCTTAGAATGAAGCTTTAATACAACAGGTAATGGTGTGCATTGGTTTTCCAATACATGCCTATCGAGGTGAGGGTGAGGTGGGAGTATTAAGGTGCAGTATGCAACTTCACCACTAACTGGTACCAAATCCTACATTAAGCAATTTGTATAATAATAATACATTTTATTTTTGGTTTCCATAAATGCGCCAAAAATAACATTTATTATTATTGTTGTTGTTGTTGTTGTTGTTGTTATTATGTGTGTATGAGTGTATAACCAATGCACTGTATGAACTGTTGTATTCAATGCCTTCTATTAGAAGACCCACGAGAGTGGGTCCTCTCTTTAGAGGTGGCCATATTGCACCACCATGTTTGTACAATAGCATAGAGTGGAGCTTTAATAATAACAACTGATGGCTAGCATAGGTTTGAGGTAAAGTTGTGCTGAGGAGTACTAAGGTGCACTATGCAACTTCACTACTCTTTGGCATCAAATCCTACACACTGTGCCTTTAAGCAATTTTTCTCCTTAGAACTGCACCTTGCAAACTTCAACAATCTTAATGCGACAGATAAATTCCTCGCTTCTGGGATGTCAACTCAAAAATATCATATATGTCTAGTGTAAAAATATGCAAATATACTGACAATGTCAATGTTTGTTTATACTTCTATGGTCAAACAGCACTGGCCAAGATTTGCACCATGCACATTCCACATCCCACACATCCCACATCTGGCCCACATACCACGTGGAAAGATGGTACAACACTTCCGGTTGCCAGATCTGAACCACAAGTGAAGCAAAGCAATGCCACATTCCAACCAAGGATAGCCCAAATTTGTTTTGTGCACTTTGGCCCATATTTACCAATTTCCACAAAGAGGCCACTTGTCACAAGTCACAGGAGCACCACATGTTTACTCATGCAAAGACTTACACCATAAAGTTTCCATAACATAACTCTATAAACAGCTACATCCAAACAACATGTACAACAACAGCACACACAGGCAAGCGTACATGCACACTTCAAACAGTCTTTCGCAATGTAATCCAAAATGAACTATCAAGGGACATGTTGATGTTTACCAGATGATATATTTCAAATGTTGCATCATCCTTCTGTCTGTCTCATTATGTAAGAGCCTCATTTATTCCCTCTGAGGAATTCTTATCCCTTACAGAACAAAAATATATTATTGTACATCTGTTATTTTAAGAAATACTTTTGAATATATTGAAAGGGGTAATATATCTTGTACGATACTGTAGGATGGGTCCATTTAAAGGTAATGGACATGGTAAATAAAACATTTAGGTTATTATGAAAACATGAATATATCAGTATGTAATTGTTTTGTAATATTTTTTAGAAGTGACAAGATTGACCAAAATCGTACACACTACACCTTTAAATGCTGTGATTATTTCCTTTGTGCACACTGAATGCAATACCACATCACAGCCACAAGGGTCACTGTAAACAAGCACTCCCTTTATGCTCATTTAAATACATTTATTTCACCTCTACCCCATTGCACGAGAATAGTGTGAGTGTTGAGTGTGAGTGTGTGTGTGTGTGTGTGTGTGTGTGTGTGTGTGTGTGTGTGTGTGTGTGTTTGTGCTAAAACATGATGCGGATGACGATGCTGTCTCCGAACTGAGGCCACCTCTGTGCAGATACAGTGGCGTTGTTGTGATGGCCTGCACAGACTTGCTGGCTGGAGTGACGCTCCAGTCTAACAGGCTCAGAACACTGAGAGCGTTGTCCACCACTTGACATCATATTGGGTTAAAGGTGCAGTGTGGAAGATTTCAGTCATTTTTGTCACTTCTAAAAATATTGCACAGCAATTACATACTGACATTGTCATTAATCTATGATCACATTAAATGTATTTTTTTTTCCATTACCCTGAAATGAGCACATTAATATGTGTTTACATGAGGAGTGGGTCCTCTCTATGGGGGCCGCCATGTTTTTAAAGTACTGGACGTACTAAACATCTTTTGAGTTATAATGACAACTGAAGTCGACGAGAGGTTCTCCTGCATGCTCAGATGGTTGAGGGTTAGGTGAGGTGATAGATACAACATGCAACTTCACCTCTAGACGTTACCAAATCTTACCCAGTGCACCTTTAAATAATGTTTTTTTTCCCATCACATGTGAGAACTACATTCGTTAACATGCATTTTTCCAAATATGAACGGGTATGTGCTTCTGTTGTGAGAGTGCATGCACGCCTGGCTGTACTAAAGTCCCAGTGGCTCCATATCACATGCTGAGCTGCGTGGGAATGTTGAGCCCTCTGGTCGACGTCAGCTTTGCAGTGACTGACCCCAGTTGCATGGGTGTGGGAACCGGCTGCTGGATCCCACTGTTGGATTACCCAACAGCTGGGGACGTCTCATTGTTTTCTTGATGAACCACTCATTAATTTTGCGGAGCTGTCGATGTGTGTATACTATCTTCGGGACGATTCTTATGTCTTATGGCAGGGATCGTGCACATGTACAGACTCATGCCAGGGACTGACTGGAAACACTTAGAAGCAGACGTGGATGTTCAACGTGCTGCTGATTACATAATTTGCTTATGTTAGTCGGTAATGTGAGAGAGGGATATTCTGTTCCATTTTTTTAATCTTTTGATTGTTTCGTCCAGTCCCCATGAGATATTTCATTCACTGTTTTGAAGTTTGCGTCAGTCGCTTTGCACCAACTCTACTTTCATGGAGGTGCTGGATTTCCTAAGATTTGGTGAAATGTTTTCCATTTCCACCAAAAGATATCGGATATAAAATGATCAAACTGTTTTGTCCGTGTACACTTCAATATGCACTGTTGTGCTCTAATGGTGCAGTGTGTACGATTTTGGTCAATTTTTGTCACTTCTATCTGTAGAACTAGAATTACCAAACAATTATATACAGACTTCTTACAAGGGTATAATCACCTCAATGTATGACTTGTTTTTTACACAACCCTTTAATGCATATTTAAACTAGGAGTGGGTCCTGCCTATGGGGGCCACCATGTTTTTACAATAGCCTAGGGTGGACATCCTGAGCATGTTTTGAGCTTTAATGACAACTGAGGGCCTCCATAGGTTCTCCTGCATGCTCAAATGTGAAGGTTGAGGTGATGGATACAATATGCAACTTCACCACTAGATGTCACTTACACACTGCACCTTTGAGTAATTATATACAAAGCTAGTGCAAAGATGTGAGTCAAGATAATTCGCATGAAGATTCTTTCCCATAAAAGTTATTGGCACAAAAAGAAAAGTTATACTCCTACAACTGTAAATCTGTTGTCTTGTGCAGGCCATAGAGCAGTGGTGTCCAAACTCCAACTGCTCGATGGCCAACTACGGCCCCCAACCTGATCAATCATTTATTGGCCTGCAAAAATTGCTGAAAATATAATGGAATTTGGCCTTCACATGAAACTTGAACTTGCCTGCATTGTACTTCTTCGTTTTAACACTAGGTGAAGCTTCATTGAAAACAGTACTGTCAAATCCACACCCGCCTATACCCGTTCATACCTGGCCCACGACCTGAACCGACCCACACTCACACATACTAATTGAACATTTAAAGTCACCAATCGCTCATATTTGCATATTTTACTTAAAACTGCAGTGTGTAAGATTTGGTGACATCTATAGGGGAAGTTGCATGTTGTATCCATCACCTCACCCTCACCCTTGTAAACATACAGGAGAACCTATGTTAGACATCTATTGTCATTAAAACTCAAAAGTTGTTTAGTACATCCACTCTGGGCTACTGAAAAAACATGGCAGCCCCCTGTAGGGAGGACCCCCTACAATTGTAAATAAACATTAAAGGGCTAACTTAACAGTAATCTAAAAAAAAACAAGTCATACATTGAGGAGATTATGTTGCTACAGACAGAGGTGACAGGAATTTACAGAAATCTTACACACTGCACCTTTAAAGGCACCAAACACTCATATTTACATGTTTTACTCGCACAACTTGCAGAACCACACTATGGCCACCACATCTCCTCTCATATCCAGCTCACGTATTTCATCCACAACATCAACACTGCATAGAGGGACCACCATGTTCCGTGTTTTTACTGTAGCTAGTTAAAGGCTACCATAGGTTATTCCAGCTGCAACATGCTACTCCACCACTTTTAATGATGTTTGGAGAACTGGCGTTGTGCGAGAACTGTGTTTCACGGCTCATTATTTGGCAGACAACTGTGACTCTGTCCAGCTCCTCTTGGACAGTTGTCGACGCAGATTAGCTGAGCATCAATAAACAAACCCTCTAAATATGGGATCTTGAAATAAACAGGCAGGGAGAGTTCGTGGGGTTGCTGTGGCTAAAACTACGAGTAATGAAACAGCCTCGATATGATGGGATGACCTTTAAATATCTGTCATATGGTGTGCTATGATCCCAAACAGACAGCGTTGGACGTTTTAATATCCTGGCAGTTTTAAGTTTTAATATGAGCATCATTAATTAACTTAGCAGATGAATTTTAATATGAGACACATTCACATGGCGGAAATTGAGTCTGTGTTTCCATCCACGACTTTTCATTTCTGCTGAAATTTCTCTGGAAGAGGTTGCCAGGTGACTTAAGTTGTCCCTGTAATGTTTTATGTCTCACCACCAGCAGGTCATCCTGTCTGGGGTTTGTTTTGGAAGGTATTTTATTATATCAAAACATCAGAATTTTAAAGGAGCAGTGTGTACGATTTGGTGCCATCTAGTGGTGACGTTGCATGTCGTATCCATCACGTCACCTTGAACACGTAGGAGAATCTATGGTAGGCTTCTGTTGTCATTAAAGCTCAAAAGATGTCTAGTTTGTCCACTATGGGCGACTGAAAAAACATGGTGGCCCCCGCAGAGAGGACCCGCTCCTCATGTAAATATACATTGCTAGGTTCATTTAAGGGTAATGGGAAAAACAATAATACATTTGATTGATTACAAATGCTTGAAAATGTCAGTATGTAATTGTTTTAAAATATTTTTAGAAGTGACAAAAGTGACCGAAATCGTACACACTGCACCTTTATTATTACTCAAGTCTTTTTCAAACATGAACACGAGTGATTCTCTGTAGAGAGTTTGTCTTTTCCACAAAGAATTTCTAGATGTTCAGGATATGGTTAGGGTGGAGCACAGAATTTATGGAGTTCAATAAGTAGGCTAACAATGATAATAATTATAACAAATAATAATGATTGATTGCATTTACGGAGCAAGACATCCATAAGGACTTTTCTAGAGGAGGGGGGATTCACCTCAACCACCACCAATGTGTAGCACCCACCTTGGTAATGCACAGCAGCCATTTTGTGCCAGAACGCTCACCTCCCACCAGTTAGAGGTGGAGAGGGAGGGAGGCGAGGCCCAGAGTGGACCAATGGAGCCCCTATATGAGTCTCAATGAGAACTGAAAGCTACCATATGTTCTCATTCATGTTTGGAAGGGGGGAGGACAATGTAATTTAGCACGCTTTCAACAAAAGTGACTGGGAATTGAACCCATGACCTCATGCAATCAAAGTGCATGCTCTGCCATGGAGCTACATTCAACTGAACTCTATATAGTACCTTTAACATCCATGTACTGCTGAGTAGTAGAACAACAAATGTCCTTAGGGACTTGGGTTCTATCCAATAACAAAGAAGTTTGGTCAAACCCCTTCCATAGTCTGTGTTGCAGTTATTGCTATTACATTTCCAAGATTTTGCTTATTATAGTGGCTTGTAACTGTATTTATTTAAGACTTTGTTTTGCCTTCTCCAACCACTGTTTGTTGCCATTGAGCCTCAAAAACAAAAAGTCAGCCTCTCATGGGCTCAGATCTTTTTTGGGTTTTGTGTTGTTGATTCCAGACAAACGGTTTTACATGTGTTTGCTTCCCATGAACATCAGAGTTTTGATTGGCCGTGACCAATATGGAGGCTCGGAGCCACAGGCATCCACGACTGACGCACACCCAACACAGGAAGGAACACTGACCAGCTGGGGTTAAATATAGAACCAGCCAGAATATAGTAGAGTAGTGACGAATAGAATAGAACAGAAGTTCTTCACATGGGTCCGTGTTTTAAGGAAGAAGGTGGATTCCTAAGTAAAGCCTGGGCTCAGAGGGTGGCTGTCGGAATCCCCGCGGCTCCCAAACAAAGATCGGATCTGAACTTGGAGCAGGATTTGAGGAATGCTTGTTGTTGTGCGTGGCACATGAAAGCCCATCGAGGAAAACGGGGAAGACATAAACTGTTTCCTCTCTGCGACAAATCCCCGACGGCCTCAAAAGGAAACATCTAGTACAGCTAATCAGCTCACATGGCTCGTATTGTTGTTGGGTTGCAACCATAGACTGTATGTAAATATGTTGCCATCTTGCTGAATGCTAACTCCTCCCCCCGGTTCCCGGTTCATTCAAAAATGGGCAAAGAGGAGCTGTGACTCGGCTCGTGGTGCCATCACCTCATCTGCGGTACGCAACAGGTCGGCTCGGGTGGTCAGTCAGGAGACCACTCCCTTAATTATGCATAATTTCAAACGCCGATAAAAAAACAAACTCAGCCTCCACCCCCATATAGTTGTCACGGGAAAACATGTGACTGATTGAGACCAAAGCCAATGTTCGTACCATGTTTCATTAACCTCTGAAGTTGATCATTTTAACATGGGAGTGTATGGGGATTGAGTCAGCCTCCAGTGGTTACACTATGAACTGCAAGTTCTTTCACTTCCTATTGTGCTTCACCCGTTTGCACCGGACGCTTCCCCTCTCAGTTGCAACCCGTCCAACATTTAGAACAAGGAGAGAGATTGAACTCAACGGCAAACACATTTGTGTGTTTCTCCGTTTCCCACCCGCTCCCTCCACAGCTGCACCTTATCAGCCGCTGGCTTAGCGCTGTCTTACACAATCCTCCATCAAGCCACACAGCCCCCGTCTCCAGCCTCCTCCTCCTCTCCTCATTTCCTCTCTCACTCCATCCACCACCTCTTTCTCATTTCATCCCCCCAAACATCCCAACCACTTCCTGCAGACTCTTAATTCCAACTCCATGAAGTTTGTCATGCACCCTTAATCACTTTGCTGCATCAAAGTTGCAGTGTGTAAAATCTCTTTTTTTTGTCACTTCTAAAAGTATTCCAAAACAAATACATACTGACGTTTTTACAAATCAACACAACGTATGACTTGCTTTTTTATGTTACCCTAAAATCATAATATATGTTTACATCAGGAGGGGGACCTCCCCATGGGGGGCGGCCATGTTTTTACAATAGAGCAGATTGGACGGACTAAACATCTTTTGAGCTTTAATCACCTCACCCCTCTGAAAATGCAGTTGTCATTACAGCTCAAAAGATGGTTAATAAGTCCACTCTGGGTCACTGTAAAATCATGGCGGCCTCCATAGAGAGGACCCGCTCCCCATGGAAATATACATTAAAGGACTCATTTAAGGGTAATGGAGAAAAAAGTATACATTTAGGTGATTATAAATTCATGAAAATGTCAGTGTGTAATGTTTTTAGAAGTTGACCCAAAACTCACACACTGCACCTTTAAGGCATCGCAACAACCTCTCCTTTACATTCACCTCCATCTTTCTTCTAACATGACCCTCCCCCACTTTAGTCCCCCCCTCATTCCAAACCCAAGCACCAGCTTCCTGTCCCTCACTATTTTCTTAGTCTCACACGTGATCTCCCCACCCCTCCGGTTACCTTTTTGTCTTCCTTGCCTCCTTTCTTCTTACCCCAGATCCCTCCTCATTCCAAAAAAAATAATAATAATTAAACCCCGCCCCCCACTCCCTACTCAGTCCATTAGCCCTCTTCTACATTCCCTGCACCCTATAGCCGGAAATTCTTATGTTATGAGCAAAAAGCAGCAAACCGCACTACCGCACATGTTGTTTGGGCTGCGGATTGCTGCACATATACGTCATGATTCTCTCTCACTGATTGGTGGGGATATGCAGCACAGGCCCCCTTTACTTGCATATGTCAATCTAACACATATGGAAGTGACTAAGAGACCGAGGCAGCAGACAGGAGTAATGCTGAGTGCATTAGCTGTCTGAGGCGGTGGGATCTCAGGGGCTAAGGTGGGCAGGGGGGAAAGGAATCCACCTATACAGGCAGAGTATAATCACAGTGAAATTACAGAGGATCAGCTCAATAAGAAAATTTAAAAAAAAGTCTGCATTTCCACTTTAAGGTGCAGTGTGTACGATTTTGTTCATTTTTGTAACTTCCAAAAATATTACAAAACAATTACATACTGACATTTTCACCTCGGTTTTATTGTTCCTCTATTACCCTGAAATGAGCCCAATAATGTACATTTACATGAGGAGCAGGTCCTCTCTATGGGGGCCGCCATGTTTTTTACAGTAGCACAAAGAGGACATATTAAACATCTTTTAAGCTTTATTGACAACTGATGTCTACCTTGAGTGCATGCTCAGAAGGTTTAAGGTGAGGTGATGGATATAACATACAATTTCACCTCTAGATGTCACCAAATCTTATGCACTGCACCTTTGATATCAGGTTTATTTTCATGCCTCTAATGAGGGTTTGTGAAAACCTAACCCTAACCCAAACCCTCCGAGGCTCTTCGCTGCAGAAAAGTGATTCAGCTATGACAGAAGCTGCAACACTTTGGCACAATTATCCTATTTTACCACTAGATGCTGCTATACTTCCACACTCAGCAACAGTTTCAGACAGTCCAGATGTGAAGCCACATCTGTGTTTGTGTGAGTTGGGGATTTACATTGAGTTTACAGATGTGGGTTCTCAGCAGGTGCTGTTGAAGTAACAGGAAATAAAATGTTATCAGATTTTGAGACTCATTTTTTCAAATTAAAAGTATGTTAATGATTTTGGTATGAGGTGATTTGTTGTATCTATTTGTCCCAGACATCACATGACATGTTTCCGTTAACCCTGGAACATGTGATCAACTCAGTTGATCTTAGTTGTGCACATAAGATAATATTGTGAAATATTATAAATATAAATATTATAAATCTTTATTTTGATTATATAACACCCTGTTGCACACTTTGATATTGAAATCCATCTATATTCTGAGGCCCCAAGATTTTACAATAATGATTTTAAAAAACTATATCTATACAGCACTTCTCAAGGATAGTTAGGGATAGTCTAGTTAATGAAAATAGCCATTAAACGAAAACAAATTTGAAAAAAACACTAAAATTTAAATGAGGGTACCTATTAGAATAATAAAACTAGAAATAGATAAGATCCAAAAATGCAAAACAACGAAAGTATACATGCGTAATCTTCGCTTTAAAATAAATATTGACATAAAAATATTTTGAAATTTTAAAATAGTTTTGTCAAAAATAGTAACATGAGAGTTGGTATTTCAGTGTGTAATCTGTGTTGATATATAATTAATATGTATTATAGTGCATATAGTTATATGAAAATATAAAATGTACAATCACAAAAACTAAAATAGATATATGGGACATGTTATTGAGGATCTATGACATTCACTTGTGGGAATATCACAGTCATTAATTCAGCCAATCCGGCTCCAGTAGCCTCGCGCACCCCTCCACAAACCGACCAATGGGAGGGCGAAGGTCTGGTAATAGTACTCTCTCTGAGCTGAGTGTGGCTCCGCCCCCCAGGAAAGAGGGGGAGGGAGGGGGAGCGAGGGAGGAGCGGGGCAAAGAAAAGAAGTTATCTCACAGTCCTAAACTCGCAAATCGTGTTAGTGATGGCCCGTGAGAGGATGAGGGACTGAGTTTGAATCCCGGGGACATGCTCAGCGGCAAAATGAACAAGGTAAGACGTTTTTAAAGAGTTAAAGCTGTGCGGGTTTACATTGATGGGTTCGAAGCTTGGATGATGTGAAGCTGACTTTTCATGCGCGCTCTGGCCGCGTTATTGCGCACTTCTTGGATTGTTTCTACTGAAACCTTTGCTTTTTATAAATAGCGGTCTGTTTCGTGCTGACGTCATAGTTTGAGACTAAAGGGTCCACGCAGTTAAAGTTTGAAGACGCCAGGTAGAATATTCACATTTACAGTGGCGGCTTGTGTTGTGGTGGATGTCATGTAGCCCTCTTCACACCTGATTGTATGTGTGTATGTGCGCGCACAAGTAGTTCGATATGTGGCTCGGAACAGGGTCGCATGCACGTGCACACAAACTATCATCATTACTCCTACAACTTCACTGAACAGACGCTCTCATCTAAAGCGGTGGAGGGGCTGGGAATCGAACCCGCAACCTCATGCATTCAAGGCGCATGCGCTACCAAGAAGCGTTATCTATCCACCCCATTATTAAGACTTTAAATTGACCCAATTGACCAACTCATGTGTAATTCTAACCTAAACACACTTCATTTTGATGGGCTGTAATAATAAACATTTTAATGTTCAACATAATGTTGAGTAATGCCAAATGTGTCACTGGCTCATGTGACTAAGCACTTTTAAAGGCAGATTCTGAACCTTTCAGTGCAGTAGTTTTCCTAGTAAAAGGTCAATGGGATTTTGCATAAGGTTTTAATGGATAGTTGGAAAATACGATTTTTGAAGTGCTAATATGATTATTAGAGGCAAAACATGATATCAAATGTATAAAGTGGTATGTCACTGTTGCATGGGATATTTCTCACCACCATAGAAAACAAGGGAACCAAGTATTATGTACCCACTAGTTACGTTACCGCTGCACAGCCATATTTGAGTGCAGTGAAATCCTTTAAAACACTATTTACTATTAACATTCATTGACTTTGAGACATTAAAGGTGCAGTGTGTAAGATTTGGTGAAACCTAGAGGTGAAGTTGCAGGTTGTATCCATCACCTCACCCTCACCTGTCTGAGCATACAGGTGAACCTATGGTAGACTTCTGTTGTCATTGAAACTCAAAATATGTTTAGCACGTCCACTCTGGGCAACTGTAAAAACATGGGGTCCCCTGTAGAGAGGACCCCCTCCTCAAGTACATACACATTAAAGGGCTCATTTCAGGGTAATGGGAAAATAATAAAACATTTAGTGATTATAAATTCACAATGATGTCAATGTGTAATTTTTTGTAATATTTTTAGAGGTGACAAAAATGGTCAAAATCTTACACACTGCACCTTTAAGAGAATCTGAGGAGTCACCATTCCAACATACTTCTGCCATCGATAATCAGTGGGACTTGTAATCTGCCGACCCCTAATCCACATGTTAGCCTTTACCTTAACCATGACCTCAGAAATGACGTTTTGCCTCATTAGCTTTGGTCCCTGTGAGGTTCACTGGTACTGAAAAGGTCACTGGGAAAGGTCTTAAAGACCCACACACACGCGCACACACACGCACACACACAAACACACACACACACACACACACACACACACACACACACACACACACACACACACACACACACACACACACACACACACACACACACACACACAGGCAGATCACACACTCATGCAGGCAGGCAGATCACACACTCATAGGCCGTCCCTCCCATTGTTAGTGTGCAGCCCATTCTTTCGTTCTTTGTCGGTTTTCATTCACTGGGGCGACAGGGGGTTTGATTTCAGCTGTAAAACCCATTTGTTGTGATGGTGCAAACTTTAATGAGTCAGCGTTTTCTCTATATGAGCTCGGCCTTTGTGTTTCTGTAACTGAGCTGAGATGTCAGCCGGTGTCATTAGGATCACCTGCCCTGGACTTTCTCTGACTCATCACTCACACACACACACACACGCACACACACAGAGCATTGGGGGGATCTGAGGGTTTGTATCTGAGTATTGAAGTGTTATTCGATCTTGTTAAAGAAGAGTGGGCAATTTGTTGCCTCCCCTCTTGTCAGAGTCCGATGACTGGCTTGCGTGTGTGTGTTGACCTGGTAGGAACCAAACCCTGGGCCTAATGAGGACAAACTTCATTTCTGAGGCCCTGCTTAAAGTTAATGGTAACAAGAATTGTGCTGAGTTTGTTGAAGTTGTGTGTCTTACCTCTTCAGGGCTTTTGCCATCAACATAAACACTGGACTTGTTTGGACCATATGTGGAGCATGTTGGGACTAAGTGTTATTTCTGAGCTGTGGGTACAAGTTAGTGGTCTGAGTAGAGGCCAACTGAGAATCGGGGGCTGTTTGAACTCATTGGTGTTATTGATCGTGGTAATCAAATGGTCATGGTGACGCTACATAGCCGCCTCTGTCCACTGGATCTGAAGCAAATTTGAAGGTGCTCAATGTTAGGCAATTAAAACAATAATCTGAATATTCACACACAAATAAAAACATCAGTATAATCTTATACATTTAATATCTTTATATAGAAATGGACAATTTCTACTAAATCTGATACAGTGTCACTCAAAGAGGTGTCAAACGCGTTTTAGTTCAGGGGCCACATACAACCATAATCAATGACAAGTAGGCGGGGCCAGTAAATGTAATAGCATAACTCCACTACATCAATCTCTCACATCATACTAGACACACACACACACACACACACACACACACACACACACACTGTCTCGTCTTTGCTCCAACTAACCAATTCTAAGCAACACAGTTACCCCTAGTGGCCCGGTATAGTAAGTGCAAGTCAATAAACCAACATTTTATGTCATCTTCAACCGCTTATCCAGTAATCTGGGTCACAAGGTATTTCTACCAGTACACATAGGACCATTGCAGCCCACATTTCAACATCTTCTGTGTCATTTTTACACTTTGCAAAATCACCCAGTGTGCCGGTTTTCGCCCGTGGCCCGATGTTTGAAACTCTCAGTCTACACCCGAGACCAGTTTCCCATGTGAGAACCAAAGCCTGTTTCTAATGAGGCAACGCATCATTTCTCTGGTAAACAAAAAAACGTGTGTGTATGTGTGTGTGTGTATGTGTGTGTGTGTGAGAGAGAGAGAGCGTGTGTGTGTGTGTGTGTGTGTGTGTGTGTGTGTGTGTGTGTGTATGTGTGTGTGTGTAAATTGAGTGCATGGAGTGCATGGGTATTCACAGGTTTGGTGTAGTGGGCCTTCATTTTGAGTTTTTTGCGTGTGTGTGTGTGTGTGTGTGTGTGTGTGTGTGTGTGTGTGTGTGTGGACACTGATTAATGACGTCCGTGTTGTTCATACAGCAGCCAATTAGTCTTGGCTCCATCATGTCAGAGTTCCTATTTGCCCCTGCATGTCCAACATGAGGAAAACATCCCGGGATCAACAACATGATAACATTGTCCAACCTCCTCCAACCTTTCCTCTGCTGATAACACTGCAGTTTTTCTCATATGTGAACTATATGTAACGCAGATAAGTGCAGGCCTGTCTGCGTTTCCATCAGAGGTGTGTTAAAAAAAAAAGACGAAAAATTCTGGGAAAACGTGTGCAGGAAATTCAATTCATTATTATATAAAAAATAAAGCCCTACAGTATTGCCCTTGAGCAAGGCAGTAAAGTCTGCTACACCACTAGCCGCACAATGCAACGGTTGTGTTGAATGTGCAGCAGGTATTCTATAATTTCCAATTATTTGGGCGTAACTGAGAAGGTTTGATAGTCGACATGCACACATGATGCTTGTGTTTACATGGGAGACCCCCGGTTTGCTGCCAAGCCATGAGGCTGGAATAGAGACCGGCTCACATTCCCCCTGTGCCAGATGCAGTTACACCGGCATACACATCTACAGTAGTAGCTATTCAACCCTCAGCTGGAAAAATCTGGCAGTGTTAAAAAAGTGGGAACGGACTCCTCCCGCTTCTCCAGCAGTTTCGTGGTAGGGTCAGACGTGGCGCTAAGTAACACGTTTCGCCATGGTTTAAAGGTACAGTGTGTACGATTTGGTGACATCTAGCGGTGAAGTTGCATATTGTATCCATCAGCTCACCCTCACTCTTCTGAGCACCCAGGAGAATGTATGGTAGCCCTCGTTTATGTTTAAAGCTCCAAAGATGTTTAGCACGTCCACTCTGGGCTATTGTAAAAACATGGCGGCCCCCATAGGGTGGACCCACTCCTGATTTAAATATACATTAAAGGGCTTACTTTAGGGTAATGTAAAAGCAAGCCATACATTGGGATGATTATACATTTGTAAAAATGTCTATCTTTGTGTTTTGGAATTCTACTTCTAGAAGAGGTAGAAGTGACAAAAATGGACCGAAATCTTACACACTGCACCTTTAATTATCAACCCCCCTGGATGATGTCATCCACTCACTGAAGCCACTTCATAGTGAATGGGGAACATTATGAGGCAAAAACAGATGGTGCTTTTTTGCCAGCAAATATGAAAAACTGCAGCAGGGGGTGTGTGGTGGTGCTGCACAGCAATGTCTGTGTGTGTGTGTGTGTGTGTGTGTGTGTGTGTGTGTGTGTTTGTGTGTTTGTGACAGGAGTCTAAGGGAAAGGAAGTGTAACATGGCGGGGCAGGCTGATCTCACCTCAGGAACAGGCAGTCTCTGTTCCCTCCACTGCCTGTCCCACCCTTCAGACACACACACACACACACACATTTATTGAATAACACACTTGTTGGCCTTGATGCCAACAAATGATGCAGGAACCCAGATACCACGTGAAACAAGTCTCAGAGAAGGGTGGGTACACAAGAAGCAACACACACTGACCACATGTTGTAGTTATGAAATCATTCAGGGTTGTTGTCCAGTTCTGATGGATGTGAAAGGGCCTTTATTGGTGTGTGTGTGTGTGTGTGTGTGTGTGTGTGTGTGTGTGTGTGTG
>JAFBJT010109243.1:35191-49353 GCA_016785325.1 Chascanopsetta lugubris
GGATTACTCTAATGCAAATCCTACTCGCTATCAACTTGTCACTTTTGCAATCAGGATCCGATTCACCAATGAGTGTAACACCTCCTCCATCAGGTGAGAGCAGCTGACCAATCACAGGAGACCAGCCCAGTAGGCCAATCAGAGAGGTTTTTAGGAACCTAAGGAAACTACAGAAAAAAACCTCTTAACTCCATTGCTACCAAAAAGCGAATCAGGTCGCTCCCACTGAAGCTGAGGGTCAAGTCCATAAATTCCATTCAAGGGCCCACACATTTTTCCCCTCGGTTGTAAATGGAGAGAAACCTGCTTTGCATTCACACCATTTGCGCACCAGATGCAGTTTGACCTATGAGGCAACGCCCCACTATATATCACAAAGCTGAGAGAACCAGTGCACATGCCAGTAGGTCAACAACTGTCATTATCATCAATGGTCGTTTTGATGGTTCACTTTCTCTTATGTTGTCTTTATCTACTTAAAGGTGCAGTGAGTAATATTTGATGACCTCTAGAGCTGAAGTTGCATGTTGTATCCATCACCTCACCCTCATGTTTCTGAGCATGCAGGAGAACCTATGGTAGACTTTAATTGTCAATAAAACTCAAATAATCTTTATTAAGTCCACTTTGGGCTACTGTAAAAACATGGCAGCCCCCATAGAGAGGACCCGGTCATCATGTAAATATACATTATTGGGCTCACTTAAGGACAATGAAAAAAATCCAAACATTTAGGTGATTATAGATTCATGAAAGTGTCAGTATGTAATATTATAGAAGTGACAGAAATGACAGAAGTCTTACTCACTGCACCTTTAATTTAATGAACAGGACACTTCTGAAATCAGCTTGGACCCACTGACCAATGAGTGAAGACTGGGACATCATGGCTGTGTTACAAGGAAAGAAAAGACAATCTTTAGTGTGCCATTTTATAAACTAGTAAAGGACACATTCTAAATCTGCCTGTATGGAATGGGCCCTTTGTTTGGTCTGTGGTGATTTTCATGGCAGCTTCCTTTATGGAACTATATAAGTCAAACTCATTCTCACAGAGGGCCACATCAGCGCTATGGTTGCTCTCAAATGACTAGTTTTAATCGTGGGACAAAGTGTACTTACTATTTACCATATTGTAAAATAACTCTCTTCATACTCGATTATCATTTATTCAAGTTACAAATATTGTATATGCATACACATACATGTGGAAATGTAAACACACTTTAATCACACTGAATATATTGCGACACATAAAACTGGCATGTGTAATTAACTAGAGTTCATGGGCAATGTATGATTTAGACTTTTATTTTTAGACAATCTTAAGCCCTCATAAAATGATGCGGGCCATGAGTTTGACACATGTGATAAGTAAAGTGTAGTAATGTATGTAATGTAGAGCACTGAAGCTGCACCACCACCGCTGCTGCACAAAGAGCTGTTCATCTGTTTATTCAAATGTCAGTGAAGCTTGACCATCTTTATCCCTCAAGCTGAGTGATCATACGCAAAACACATAGTCAACTTTAGGTAGATATATGTCCATTTCTATTGACTGGATGGTGTCAGATACAAGTCCTTACACAGCATTCAGTAGCAGACTCCTGTATCACTGTCTGACCATGATTGCTGTGGTAGGACCATACTGTATCCTGGAATGGACAAAGTAAGCACCCTTTACAATTAACGTAGGTTTTCCTATGCTTAGTAGTAAAGTTGCAGCATGTAAAGTAGCCACTAGATTCTGCCAAATCCCACACGATGTTCATGGTGCAATGTGTAAGATTTGGTGAGATCTAGGGGTGAAGTTGTATGTTGAATCCATCACCTCACCCTTGACCTTTTGAGCATGCAGGAAAACCTATGGTTGACTATCATTAAAACTCAAAAGACGGTTAGTACGTCCACTCTAGACTACTGTACATGGCAGCCCCCTTAGAGAGGACCCACTCCTCATGTAAATTTACAAGTGTGACAAAAATGACAGAAATCGTACACACTGCGTCTTTAAAAGTTAATAAAGTTGTGATGACTCAGCATTTTTGCCAATTCTCCACTATGAAAAGCCACCCACTTAGAATTGAAGACAAAGTCCCTTTACAAGTGAAAATCCTCCACAAATTCTTAAAAACAGAATCAGAAGGGAACACTTTTCCCTTTAGTGTCCTTGTAGATTAATGTCCTCACTGACCATCTGCAGCAGGGCTTGAGGTCAATGGCCAGTCAGTATTGGACCACTCCCACACAAAGCCCATCATTGTCCAAATATCAAGACTATATATAGGAAGCAACAAGGGGCCCGGAGGGTGAGTTCGAGTGTGCTGGGCACAAAAGGCGCCCATGTTCTACTTATTTGTTTTTACTTTTCATCACTGTATAAAGCTGAGCCTGTGTGCATCTCTTGTGTCCGACCCCGCCCTCCTTCAATCCAGTTACTGTTCTGTGACGGCGGGCAGATGTGCCGTCCGAACCAGGAGGAGGAGGAGGGATCTCCGGGTTAGAAAGCATCTCTTTGACTCCACAACCTTCTGCTTCCTTCGTTCTGCCCCGGGGGCAAAAAATATATAGAAAGGGCTTCTTGTAGATGGAGGCGGGGTCTGGGGTTCTGGCACACGGGGAGGGGGGGGGGTAGCAGGATGGCTGCCTGTTTCCACTTGCTGCCCAAAGGGATACACATGGAAGTTCTTCTTCTTCCTGAGCTGTCAGGTAGCCGTGGAAACGGAGGGAGGGTCCAGCTGGTGGAAGCTTTGTTGCAATGGTGTTTGGATCTCTGGTGTAATTGTGCATCAGCTGTGTGAAGAAACAGGTTTGTCCATTTTCTGCACCAATTGATTGATTCCATCTCTGTCTCTTGGCAGCGGTAATTCTTTAATAGCTCAGAGTGCTGAAAACTGAATTACACGTTTTAGTGCATGTAGGGAAATATTTTTTATCCATTACAGCAGCGACAGTAATTATTATCCTGGGGATCGGTCTCGGCATCCCAGGTTGTTCTTAGGTTCCACCAGCTGTTTTCTGCTTCCTGTGTTGTAATCTGCCTCACGGTTGTAAACCTCCTCTGTGCTTTCCTCTGACTCACTCCCAAGTTGGGAGTTTTCAATGGATTTTATTCTTTAGTTTGTACAAGCTTCTGTTTTAAAGTTGCAGTGTGTACAATTTGGTGACCTCTAGAGGTGAGGTTGCATGTTTTATATCCATCATCTCACCCTCACCCTTCTGAGCATGCAGGAGAACCTATGGTAGACTTCAGTTGTCATTAAAACTTAATTGATGTTTAGTGAGTCCACTTTTATTACTGTAAAAACATGGCGACCCCCATAGAGAGAAACCCCATCCTCATGTAAATATACATTAATGGGCTCATTTATGTGTAATGGAAAAAAAGAATTAAAATGTCACTATGTAATTGTTTGTAATATTTTTAGAGGTGACAAAAATGAGCAAAATCGCTGCAACTTTAATGAAGATGTCTGTTGTTTCAGAGGTATGTGAAGTGAAACCCATTTTGTGCTTAATGCTCGTGTTCGTTCTACATGGGTCATTGGTTGGTGAGCAAGGCAGCAGCTGGCATGGATGATGCCTCAAGCAATGGCTAAGTTCCATGTCCTAGTATGACCCATCTGACCAGGTCATCTCTCTAGGTGAGGTTGTCTCAGATGGGATTTGAACCAAAGAGAAAGGCAGCAGCCAACATGGATGCTACACTCTTTGCTGCAACAGGTGTCAGGAGTGAGGTTAAGTCACTGAACGGCACCAACAGCTGACATAGAGACAACAAATGAGTCTCATTGTCAGTTATTGGAGAATATTGGAACTGATGGTAGCATTGGGGTTGAGCCAAAATTGTTCTATTATCCTTGATCTTGAAACAAAGTGGTGGGTATGCTATTTTTATCACAGTATCATGTTGAAATTGTTGGTGAAAAAATATTTCTAATGAAGATGAAGTGCAGAGACAAACTACTCTAAGCCTGAAACTGAACAGGTCTTCTAACCTGTTTTATTTATATTCATACCCTTTTTTATGCTGCTTGTATTTTTTCTGTACAGCACTTTGGTCCTCCAAGGTTCTTTTTAAGTGCTTTAAAGTAAAGTTGGATTGGATTAGAAACCAGGCGAACAACTCTTTGTGCAGCAGTGGGGGTGCATCACCATGGCTCTGTGAGATGACTCCTGCAGTCCCTCTTTACTTGCTGTGGTTGTGCAGGTTAACATTTCAAGAAAGACAACTGTGGTCAGCATCCCCGCAGACCAATAAAGGCTCCACTCCAAGCAGTTTTATGACTCTATATGAATGCTTCATGCTCTCTCTCTCTCTCTCTCTATACTGTATATATATATAGCTGTGGAGATCCAGCCTGCAACCTACTGAAAACACAGAGGTCTCTGTAACACTTAGCATTTTAGTAATACAATATACAATATGCAACTTCACCAATAGATGTTACCAAATCGTACACACTATGCATTTAAGGGTCCTTGGTTGTCGTTTAAAAACAAAGGCATTCATTGCTGCTGACGCTGTACCCTCTGCTCCCCCCACATGGTGTCAGATACAAGTCCTTACGCAGCATTCAGTAGCAGACTCCTGTATCACTGTCTGACCATGATTGCTGTGGTCGGACCATATAGTGGTCTTGATTGTGTCTGGGAACTGGAGGAATGCTGTCAACCTCTCCTCTGCCTGTTTATCTCCCAGCCCACATCGCCACTGTGGTTTCACTGACAGTAACTGGTTGCTTTTTTTTTTTTTTTAAATCTCATAGTGGGGCCCCATGTGTATACTCATCATTCACAATTGTACACAAACATGGCGCACAAGGTTATTGCAAAAGATCATGGGAAAGAGGTACGTTGGAGATTGGTGCAGTAGTTTGCATCAAAGTCCATTCGAATATCTCAACATGTCTTAGACCACATGTGTCAAAGTTGTGGCCCGCGGGCCACGTGTGATGTTATGTCTAAAAATAAAAGTCTAAAGCATCCATTGGCCATGAACTCTAGTCAATTACACATGCCACTTTTAATGTGTTGCAATATATTCAGTGTGTTTACAGGTGTAACATGTATGGAAATGCATATACAATTATTGTAACTTAAATAAATAATAGATTAATCAATAACCAAATAAGAGGACAGTCATTTTGCAATATGTTAGATAGTGTTCACATTTAGTCCCACAATTAAACCGGCCCCTTGAGAGCAACCATCATGCTGATGTGGCCCTCGGTGAAAGTGAGTTTGACACCCATGCCTTGAACTTGCCTTAACCTGCAGGAATCCTGCACCTATGAAGTTGTAATGTGATACAGAGCATTTGTTATGTTTGGGGTTGAGAATGAAACACTGAACTATGAGTAAATATGGAGGACGATTGATCAAAACAGGACCAAGATGAGACATGATGGTACGTGAAGCCTGTGAGAGGAGTCTAAATGAGAATCTGAGCAAGAGCAATGAAGATTCCAACATGAAAAAGCTCCCTTAAAGGTTGCAGTGTGTAAGATTTCTGCCATTTTGACACTTCTAAAAATATTACAAAACAATTACATTCTATCATCTTCATGAATGTATAATCACATAAATGTTTTATTTTTTCCCCCATTACCCTTAAAGGTGCGGTGTGTACGTTTTGGAGACCTCAAGAGGTGTTGTGTACATGTTGTATCCATCACCTCACTCTCACCCTTCTGAGCATGCAGGAGAATCAAATCAAAGTTCAAATCAAATCAAAGTTTATTTATATAGCCCGCATTTACAAATCAAAGTTTGTCACACAGGTGGGTAACATCCTCTGTCCTTAGACCCTCAACAAGAGTAAGGAAAAACTACCAAAAGAAAAGGTAGAAACCTTAGGGAGAGCCACAAGTGAGGGACCCACCCCCAGACAGACATGCAATAGATGTTACGTAGAGTGTTCAGTAACAATTGTTCAAGTCCGGGTTTGTCACAGCTCGCTCGCAGGTTCAGGACCCAGCGCCACAGCGCACGAGAACCTGTGATAGACTTCAGTTGTCATTAGAACTCAAAAAGATGTTCTGTACGTCCACCTTTACTACTGTAACAACCCTCCTCATGTAAATATACATTAATGGGCTCATTTAAGGATAATGGAAAAAAAGTAAAACATTCAAATGATAATAATTTCATGAAAATGTCAGTATGTAATTGTTTTGTAATATTTTTTTAAAGTGACTGAAATCTTGCACGTTTAAGTAATGACTAGGCAGTTTTAGTCTCCTGACTGGACTGTATTACGTAAGAGACATCGGTCCACCGTCAGCCCACCCAGTCCACCTCCACCGTCCAAGGTGCTGCGGTCATAGTACACTTGTACCCGAGCTGGGCCAATGCAGCCGCTGGCAGCTGGCAGAGGAGTGATGCCAGGCAGGCAGCTGTCCAAACACTGTCCAGTCCAGAGAACAGAGTCAAAGCAGTGGGATAATGGAAATAGTGTGCAAACAGCCGCCTTGCTTTGTTACCAAGGAGGACCAGCACACGCCAGGGAGACAAAACCCCCTTTGTGTGAATGTATCAGTTCGGTTAAAGCCATGGAAACGTGCTGATTAGCCTCGGCAGTGTGATCGCACTCTTACGTATCGAAGATAATACGTAAGGGAGCATGTGTTAAATAGATAATGAGGCAGGCACTGGTGTTGGACCCACATCAACGCAAGGCTTTTGCACTGATCGGCTGTTACTTTAAACCAAAGTTAAGAGCATGTGTTAATTAACTTTTTCCTGTGATCCTTAACATGATAATATGTATTAAACACTCGAACAGGAATTAATCATGCAATATATATTTTCTATATTTTTATTTAATCACCAAAAATGTTTAATTTTTCCATTACCCTAAAATGAGCCCATTGATGTATATTTACATGAGGTCCTCTCTATGGGGGCCGCCATGTTTTTACAGTAGTAAAAGTAGACATATTAAACATCTTTTGCTGAAGTCTACCATAGGTTCTCCTCCATGCTCAGAAGGGTGAGGGTGAGGTGATGGATACAACATGCAACTTCACCTTTAGATGTCACCAAATCCTATACACTGCACCTTTAAAGTAAAACACAGATAACTGGTTGACATGCAGAATCAATGGACTCCTCCTAAAAACCAAACAAATGTGTGTATTGTTCGTATTAAAGCTGATATAGAATCAAAAAGCTGTCTTTTTTGTGGAGTTGATGTCGCCCTAAATCCCTTGCACACTCAACATGACTTGCACACACTGGCGGGGCCTCCCCCTCCTTTCCTCTCCCAATATGTATCCATGCATGAAAACATGCTAAAGCAATGCCAGTACTTAGCCCGTGGTCGTTAGCGTTCTCGTGTTCAAAGCCCCTGTCAGGCTCAGTCATCTGTGGATCTGATCCCATGTTGGGAAACAAAGAGGCACTGGGCGGGAAGCGCTACCACACCGACTAACACGCACACACATGCACACACACGCACACACACTGGTGTGCACGATCACACACACACACATGTGCACACATGTGCACACATGCACACACAGAGACAACATGTGAACATGAGAGAGAAAAGTGGTCCATTTCTTTTTCTATTTAAAGTTAAAGCACAACCAATTTGCTCTTTCTTTACTTGCCAAGCCTCTCACACACACACACACACACTATATGGATTATCCTGGCTATGGGCGGGAACCACTAGGATTATTACTGGAAGACAGTTACACAACCATAATGTAGTAGGTTCTACAGGCAGAGGGAGTAGAGGGTGGATATTTGTACTCATGCTTTCTATTGATGATTTTCATTACATTAGAATGAGCCCTCTCTAAGTATAGGTGACCATATTGCACCGCCATGTTTTTACAGTAGCCTAGACCAGTGGTTCTCAACTGGTCTGGCTGCGGGACGTCACCACCACCCTTCAATGAAGAGTCGTGACCCAAATCAAGAAAAAGCTTCAACTTCTTAAATGTATGTAATGGAAAGATGGTGCAGTTTGAACCTGAGATAGTACAGAGTATCAAAAATGACCAGCAGGTGGCGAACCTTAGTATACTCAATGAGCTAATTTTTTTTAAAACTAGAAAGTGCATCATAGAGACAAAAGTTAATCAAACATACCCTCTTTGACCTCAATATATGAAAATCCAGATTTTGTCTATTAGCATAACAGGTCATCATTGCCACCTTCTGTTAAGGAGTGTGAATAAACGGCATTCCAATGTAAAAAAAAAGGCCATTCAAAATTAAAGCACAGTTTTTTTTTTATCCAATCAAAGACCCAAAAGTGGGTCTCGACCCACCAGTTGAGAATCACTGACCTTGGCTGAACAAAGTAAATACCTGTTGAGTTTGAATGATAAATGGAGACTACTACTATGTAACACCACCACATGTCAGTCAATTCCATGCATCTTACGTAAGATCAAAATGCTACTTGAAGCAGAATCATGCAATTCTATACTCTAAATGACCCAGACTTACTTCTGTTCTTAATGATGTAGTGGCAGATACATGACAACAAACATTTTGTCACGCTACTACTGCCTTAGCTATAAACCCTAAGTACGGGTATTCGTGCTACAGAATGCAAATATGGTGCTTTTGTGTTTTGGATTGGTGAATTCAGCATATTACATTCTTTAGTATGACACTCTGACAGCTCACAGTTGAGCCACAAACTCTGTTTTTATCACGTTTTGTTGTGGAAAGACTCGGAGGGAGAAGTCCCGTCTTTGTCTCATTTTCATTCCATCAAAATAAAATGGTCGACAGACAAACTTTTATCAACTGCCAAGTTAAACTCAGGGTTTGGGGTCAAACCAGGTTTCCGTATTACCACACACAGTGAAAATCTCATGTGTCCTTGTGTGTGTGTGTGTGTGTGTGTGTGTGTGTGTGTGTGTGTGTGTGTGTGTGTGTGTGTGTATGTATACGTGTAGGCGGGGAAGGGAGAGCCCCACATCTTCAAGGAAAAGACCTTCAAGAAGAAGCGGCAGTGCAGTGTGTGCCGGCAGAGTGTGGACCACGTGGGCTCCTTCTGCAGAGGTGAGTGTTATGTAATCACATGAGGTTGTTTGTGTTGAAGTGTTGACACCTGAGTTCGTAACGATAGTCTGGGACATATCAGGTGACACAACTACAGGCTCATACAAAAGTTATTGCACAGTCTGAAAAGACGTATAAGTTAAATAGTTAGCATGACAGAGCAATGAAATTACGATAATTTTTTGTTGTCATTCCTTTCAGTATGCAAGACCGCCACACACAGGAAGTGCGAGGTCAAGGTAAGAATCAATGTCAGCTCTGTGTTATCCAATTCAAATGAATGCATTTTTATATTTGTTTGTTTATTAGTTGCACTGCACAAAACTAGTTAATGGATTACCATGCAATCTGGATGAGAGAGCAGATCCTGAATTCAAATTGTCACCATTTTCACAGAGGAGAGTTCTTTTTGAGTGTTGTAAAATAAGAACATGGATTTGTTTAGGTGCTTGATCCCAATAAAACCCAAAATAAAGTATCTATAGAATATGAATTCTGTTTGAAATGACAGAAGGGCAAAAGCAGTGGGGGCTCCAGCATGGTTGAACAGAACAGGACACCCTATTAACCCCATTCAAGACTATGGAAGTTGCTTGCCTGATACATATGCTGAAAAATGCCTGATATGTGTCTGATGTGGCACAAAGAGCATGCACTGTGCCGTCGCTCCCATAACGCATCCGGGCTATGAGAACGAGTGGCTGCCATAGCGGCCCATGGAAAGTCAGAATGCTCAATCACAGCTGTGACGTCGTAGTGTTGTAGAAAAAAATGCTACACGTCTGAGGGGAGGTTTGTTTAGCCATCACCAGTGTGTTGTTGAGAAATGTATTTGGCCAAAGCCAAAGGATTTATTTAACTGTAAATGAGTCATATAAAGGTTTTTTGCCCTGTAATTTAATGTGTTTAAGGGGTTTGAAGTTAAAGTCCCAATATTAGGAACCCATTATAAATGCTTTGGATTTTTTTCAGTGGCTGCTGAAAGCAATCAAATGTTCAGTTTTCATTTTGCTTCCTGATTAAGCGGCCCTCTCTGTGGATGCCAGATGACCAGGACACACCAGACCCTCTGGGGATTGTCATGACCTGGCCTGGTTATGTAATTTGTAATTTTGAAAACATTAAATTGTAATTTATTTCAGCATGTGACAAAGTCTGTGACAAAGACCACAACACCAGTTTGACGTTCAACAGAAATCAAAACAACAAACACCACTTTCTCTCAATTGCCTGAAGAACACATTTTCTGTCTCAGTGTCTCTTCACATGTGACACTCCCAGTTCTCTGTGTCTCCTTTTAAAACCAAGGACACTAATGAGCAAACTCATCTCTGCTGTGTTGATCACCAGCTGAAAGTGGCTCTAACGAGCTCCCTCCACACCAGCTGAGTGTGATCCCTGAGTCTCCTGCATTTCACATAGGTTTCACAATTACAAGATGATCAACAGTTTCATTTGCAACCTAATTAAATTATTTGCACATCCTATTAAATAAGATCAAAATACATAAATAGTTAATACAATAAGAATTAAACAATACAAAAATACATGGAAAAAATAATATAAACAATAACATTTAAAAAAAATTAAACATTTACAGTTTAAACTGAACTGGAAAAATATGACAACAAATATAGATAAATTAACTCTCATTGGCGTACATGGATTAGATCTATCGACATAGATAACACAAGTTTAGCTAGCACGCATGAATTTAGCCACCTTGCTAGCCTGTCTTATTCCCATGCTGTTGTTCACCAGTTCAAGATCCATAAGGGATGAACCATGTTGCCCCTGCAACGCAGATAATATCATTGCAAATGAGGTGTAGGGGTGTTAGCCTAACAATGGCAACAATGGGTGCTTTGCGAGAGGCAAGCACCCAGGATTTTGTCTTTTGTCCTCTTGTGGTTTTGTTTGTTATATAGATATAAACTTCATCACGACAATAACTGTAAATGATATAAATCTACATAACTGATGGCTGCACTATTTGATGTCAGCAACGTGTGTGGTGTTTCTGCTTTGCAGCAGATTAAATGTATAGGTCATCAGCAGCCACTGCCACGACCCCCACTAATTCAAGGTTAAGCCTAAATGCTGACCCACTAAACTTCAAGAGACAGGACCATGTGAGAGGGTCTCCGGTGTTTGAAGTGACTGATCAGTGACAGTATCGGACTGAAAGAGCGAGAGAGAGAAGCTGTTGTCTGTGTTGTTTGATATGTCGTCATATCACTGGGGTCTGTGGTGGAGGCAGAAGTCTCGAAAAGCTCTGCTGACATGATCGCCGCATTCCTCGGAAAGGGCCGTAAGCCTCGCTCCGACCCCACACTGCTGACTCTGTGAAAGGGTCATTGATGGAGGGATGGAGGGTACGATGAATACACAGAGGGATGCAGAGGGAGGGGAATGCCAACCATGGCGGCGGTGACTAAGACTGGGTAGAGGCTGAGGCAGGAGCCGTTGGCAAGGAGAAGGGTGGAGGAGGCAGGGCCAAGGGCAAAGGCATGTGGCAAAGACAAGACCCTCCATCCTCTTGTCTTTTATCCCAGGTGCAGGGAGCCCTGAGGATGAGGTCGGAGATGAAAGGATGGCTTTGAGACGTAATAAAGAAGTAGAATCAGGCTTTTCAGTAGAACTTGTGATGTGTTGACTCTTTTATCTCGCCTGGTGTTGGTTTGTTTCTGCAGGGGAATATTGTTCTTTGTGTACTATGTTCTTTGGGCCCCAGTCTTTTTTATAGTGCATGTAGCGCAATAAGTCAGACTTTTGTGTCCCTACGTTGTGTGGCTTGTAGAGGAGGCACACCAGGGTCTTCAATGCTTGGTCGTCCCAATGCAGAGGGGTTCAAGTGACCTACCACAAAAAATGTACCTGCTGGTAATGCTGATTTAACTTCAACATGGAACCTCCTGACCGACAGAGAGGGTGCACTTCTATCATTTGGACTCTTTAAAGGGCAGTGTGTAAGACTTTAAACTTTTTTGTCACTTTTTAAATTGCAACAAAGCAATGACACTCTGACATTTTCATGAATGTATAATCATTCGAATGCTTTGTTTTCCCCATTACCTATAAAAGAGCCAATTAATGTATATTTACATGAGGAGGGGGTCCTCTCTACGGTGGCCACCATGTTTTTACAGTAGTAAGAGTGGACGTACTAAACATCTTTTGAGTTTTAATGACAACTGAAATCTACCATAGTTTCTCCTGCATGCTCAGAAGGTGAGGGTGAGGTGATGGATACAACATGGAACTTCACCTCTAGATGTCACCAAATCGTACACACTGCACCTTTTAGTCCTTTTGGCTCAGCACACTTCCTGTTCCCATAAAACCTAAAATCTAAAGGTTGGCCCATCAAATGACCAAAACGGGCCAAATGTGTCCCAAACTACATCATAGGTCTCCTGAGAGACATTTAGTAATTGGACCTCATAGGGGGTGTTTTTGGTCATGTTATATACACATGTCTATCAATACCTACGTTATGCCTATGTTGCTATTCATTAGAATAGATATAATCTATGAATTTGCTAAATACAAGACTATAACTGGTTATCATTACTTGGTGTAAAAGATTTTTTTTATGTATGTTTGGAGTTTCTTTCTGTGCAACTGTTGACTGTGAGTTAAACGGTGATATCCATCGCTGCTGCCCAGGAAGGGTGAGGTCAGATAAGGCAGGGTGTGGGGGTCTGGCTGTCGTGTCTGCACAGGCTGTTATCTAACCTCATAAGACATCAATCTCTAATACTGTGAATTCTAAAAAGAAAAAAAAATGGAGACTTATGTAATTAAAGGAGTGAGACATGGTCCTTTCATAGCAGTGTTTCTCAGACTTTAAAAAAACAACACACGGACCACTAAGGGCCTCTGGCTGACCACAAGAGGTCCACAGACCAGTACTTGAGAGATAACAAATCTCAGCTGTCTGCTTGATGGGCCAAGTCACTTTAGCTTCCAAACTATACGACTTTGTTTGTGCTAAACAAAACTTTTTACCTGTAGTTGTGTTATTTTCCTCATTTTGTCTTGATCCACATTTGGCAGTTATTATCTAATAGCATGTGTTTGCATTAACCAGCTCCGCCCTCTGCCAGGAGCACATGTGTGAGCACACATCTGGAGATCTGCCCTCTTTCATGTGTAAGCCATTCCCTTCTCACCAAGCTTCTATTTACATCACCACCCGCCTCATGTTGTTGTGAATAAATCATGTTGGGTTCTTACCCAACATGTATCTCATCAGTCCTTCTACTCCATCTCTGTGAAAACAAACCCCTACACTTTTAAACAAACTCCATCCAAGAAAGAAGTGCCGAGTCACAGTTTGAGCGCAGCCACATGCTTACACTTATAGTTGTGAGTAACATGATCTAAAAATAGGCATGCAGATGGTTTTGCACTCCTCACAATCAAAAGTGCTAACTGAATTTTTGTTGGCCAACCAAGCAGCAACCTCCGGGGCTGATGGATGAGTCTAATATGGAAGTGGAAGAACTTGCGGCTGGCTCCAAAAGTGAGTCAGTCGTAGACTCCCATATTAAAATGGCTTTTAACTTAACTTTAGAGGTGAATGAAACATGTTCAAAGCCTGGTACAAACTACAGTTTTGGTCTCAATTATTCATATTTGTTCCAGTGACAACTGCACATTGTGTGAACTTGTTTCTAAGACGCTCATTTTTATTCTATTGACATTTGAAATTGTACATTATTAAGGGTGTGGCCTCTTGAGTCACACCTGTTCCAACCTTGCACATTCTGTGGATACTGCCACAGCACCATGGGCCCACCCCCAGCTTTACCTGTGCTCCACGCCTTTTCCCTTTTTTGGATGAACTAGGAAGTAAGAGGAGTTAGGCATTGGCAACCGCCCTTAACAAACCTCATAAGCAGGTTTGTAGTCGCAGAAACCTATGGGTGACGTCATGAATGCTACCTCCATCTTTATAATGCAGTCTATGCTGAAACGCCATTAAAATAACTCAGTGACATAAAGACTTCAAGGAATCCAGTCGTGTTAGCATGCTTACTTTCTCAGAAGAGAGTGCATCCACTCACAGTCAATCTCTTTTGAGGTTATTTTTCTGTTCCCAACGCTGCCCTAAGGTCAACAGCCTC